>VXAB01008911.1:283593-298570 GCA_013399175.1 Odontophorus gujanensis | reverse complement strand
CCAGCACAGCCATAATGTTATCCCCCACCCGGGTTCTTCCATTTGTCACAGACTTCAGCACGCTGCGTTACACACACTTTTCAAGGTAAGCATCAAAACAATGAATACAAAAGAAGAAGGAAAGAAGTGTTCACTTGCTGAAGGAGAATTACTAAAAGCACATCATGTTGTATTATAATTCTTCTCCTACAACTACATGGTTTGTATTAATGTATTGGAGGGATCTACGACGACAAACCGCAGCCTGGTTCAGAAGGAAGAGCACAGGGATGCGTGCAGAACAGCGCGGGCTGCACAGCTCCAGCAGCAGCATGGGGGCTCCCAGCTGGGGGTTCCGAGCTGTGGGTTCACAGCTGGGGGCTCCCAGCTGGGGGTTCCCAGCCCCCACAGGCAGTGGTTTGCATCCTGCGTGCAGAAGCTGTGTATGAGGGGAGGAGAAGAGTGGCCCCGTTATTTCTTAGGGCATCAGCTCCATGCCCTGTTTGCTCAGCCCTGAGGGGCACTGCAGCACCACGCTGCCAGGCGGCACCGCCGGCCGTGAGCCTGCACACAAACATTGCCCACCCCATCCTGAGATCCCGCAGGAAGAATTAATTAGTGTGGATGATAAAGCACTATGGGGAAGGAGAATCAAGGTTAATAATGGATATTAATAAAATATCAGCAAGGAAAAACGAGTGGTTGTGTCCCAGCTAAGCCATCGCCATGAGCACAATACGTCCCTGTCGCTGTAAGTGGTTATTCTGTGATAGATCAGGAGGGGGAAATAACGGAGAGGAAATAACGCTGCGAGACTGCAGCTCCACATGCTGCTCTACTCAGCAAAGCTGGTGCCACAACAGGAGCCAGCGTGGCAGCTGGGAGCAGTAATGAGCCTGGAGGCCATTGCTGACATGTATTTGAGGGGGGTCCCAGCCAGGTGCAGTACTGCCTGCAATACAGCGGGCAATCTGCGGGCAGTTTCCTTCCCATTGGCACTGCTGCCACCCCGTGCCCTGAGCTGTGCCACCCCAGTTCCATTCAGAGGTGCACAAAACACATATTTTCATCCACTGAAGCCATCAGAAGGAAATGGAAATTCAACTCACCCTTTTCCATCTCCCAGAACATGAACATAGTCAAGGGGGAATGGTTTCAAACTAAAAGAAGAGATTTAGATCGGACATAAGGAAGCAGTTCCTTACAGTGGTGCCTGGGGGGTGCCCTGTCCCTGCAGACAGCCAAGGTCAGACTGGAGGACTGTGAGCACTGACGGAGCTGTGGGTGTTCCTGTGCACTTTAAAAGCCCCTTTAACTCAATTCCATGGCTCTGTGGCTCTAAGAGAGCTCTGTCCCAGGACGCTCTGCCTGGAGGAAGCCCCAGAAGTGGTCCCCGAGTGCAGCACACGCTGCCAGCTCCTGCTCCGCAGAACATGGCGCGTTTATAAACATCATCCCTCCCCACTACAAAGAAAACAGGGATCTGTGGTTGTCCACCATTTGTATTGATCTGTGTCACTCCAAAGCTGCCCAACTTTTAATAACTCAGCAGTGAGAAGAAAAGCTGCTTTCCTGCTGCCCGAGGAAGGTCAGTGCATTACGAGGAGGAGAATATCCGCACTGAATGGGTGAACTGTAAAAGCTCTGCTGGATATCCTGAAGGCCACTTCTGGAAGGTTGCATCCTCACACAGAAATACTACTCCTGTAACTCAGTGTGTGCAGTGCAGCGCTGCAGGACCACCCCAGGACTGTGCAGACTGACACCGACCCACAGCAGCACAGAGCCCTGTGGGGCAGACACACCACAGCTGCAAGGACAGAACCCGAGCAAAAAAGGGCTTTGCACAAAGATGGCCATAAATCTCCATGTGTTTACAACAGGAGACTGACCAGAAGAGTTTATTAAATCTATAAAGGATCTGATGTATATCAAACTGTTACATAAAGTCAATACTTTGGAAAGAAGCAGACAATAAATACTCTGCAAGAGGCAATATTTCTATCACAGAGAAAGCAATCACATAAAGATTAGGAGACCAATTTCAATACTGAATGTCAGTCTGCTGTAAGGAGACGTTTATTGTTTCTCTGAGTTATCACAGAGGAGTGAGATCGCTGTAACACTGCTCTGAGCTGAGCTAATCATGCTATCAAAGTTAGAAATACTCTTTCACCTCTTAAACATCATTTTTCTGCTTTGTAGATATAAGGACAGCTTCTCACAGGGGCAATGGGAGGAGCAGCAGAGCTACAGCTGCCAGTGCTTCCCAGTGCTTCCCAGTGCCTCCCAGTGCCCTGCAGCTCTGCTTTGGTCAGCAACATGATCTCTTTCTTCAATGGGATTGTTTCAGCTCCATATGCTCTGTGGGTCACACTACAACTGCACTGCCATGTTAACACTGCTGTGTAATTAGCACCACTGGATCAGAACTGGTAATTTCACCGTCTGCATTACGCTGTCAATTACATTAGTTCTGCCACACAGACCATGGTGCAGTGCTGAATGTTCTCTGCTTCTCTGAACTGTCGACAGCCTGCCTCTGATTTTCCCCCTAGCAAGTCCCAGCAGATCGTGTATCTGCTCTGCAACTGACACAGAAAATTCATTATTACAAAAAAAGGAGAAAAGAAGAATATTCAAGACTTGTTTTAGACACAGCTTCTGCAATATGGAAACCTCACAATTTCGACTTACTTTGCAGTTCAACTACCTTTTGTTAAGGGAGAGGTTACACCGGGAGCAGCCCCACACACATCCCCATGGCACAGCCCCACACACAGCCCTGTCTCCCCCCGTTTCCTCAAACCACATTCCCTCTCCTTGTGCCCAGCTCCTCTGCAGTGTGCACTGGGGAGCACCCCTGGTTGTGATGGCACTGCCAGCAGCCCTGGGGCTCTGGGCACGGGGGCTGAGCACACGGCCCCTCCTCATCCTGGAGGTGGCACTGGGAGCAGAGCCATTCCCCAGCTGCCACCTTCTTTCCATCATTATCTCCTTTAAAAGGCAGAAATTGGAAATGAGATGCAGAGCCAGTGGCCTCTTTTGAGCTATGGTTATTAGCTATGTTGAGGATGAAAGCGGTATGACTCCCTAGATAAATACACAGTTCATTAAAAGTGCTCCGGATCACTATATTCTCCTGATCAAAAGCCTAAATCACACGGCTGTGACATTAAGGAGCTGTGCTGTATGTGGAGCTGAAACAGGACGGAGCCCGCATGCCAAGAAGGGAGAGAGGGGCGGTGGGAAATGGGGGTGGGAGTGCAGCGATGTGGGCAGTGCCCAGCAGCAAAGTGCTTCTGAAACACTGAGCACACGGGAGCCCACAGCACACGGCTGCTGTCCCCTCTGCACCCAGCCCAGATTGCACGTGGTAGGAAGTGTGGCACTCCCAGGACAGTGGCTGAGGAGCACAGATCCGGAGCACCATCATCCCCTGCACCAATGCCAACCGGAGCAGAACCAATCTGCCCACTGCGTTGTTTTGAGCAGTCAATGTGATCTTAAACACAAGGTCAGGACACGTGGCTCAGCTGATCTGCGTGCTGCATCCACATCTGCCACTGGGACAGCACGGGGGAACCCAGTGCCAGCGGGTACCGCCAGCACCAAGGCACCTGCACTGCACCAACACCAACAACCCAGTCCCCATTTGCTGGGGACTGCCCACGCCTTCCCTTTTCTGGGCACGTGCTCATGGAAAGGAGTTAGTGCAGCCAGGCCAGCACGGCGGCTGAGGAGCAGTTCTGGTGTGAGCATTGGGCCTTTGGGCCGTGCCCCCGCGTGCAGCACTGCCCTGCAGAGCTCTGCTCCATGGCAGCAGGATGCTTCAGGCTGCCCTTCCTCCTCTCAGCACTGACAAATTGAACGCGGCGCTCCTGTGACTAAGATGGATGGCGGGTGTAAGTGATACCCACGGAACGAATGGCTGATCTGTGTATTCTTCCATTCAGGATTAGGCTAATAAGATGTTCATTTATGGATCTATTACTCAGTCATTTAACTGCCTGAAATAAGAGGAACAGGCGAGTTCCACCATCCAGGCGCTGATTTCCATCTTCTCTGATAACATTCTAGTGGGGGGTTTGCTCAGGTAATTTAGTGGGACGAATCCAAGCCTTCATTAAGCAGACACAGTGCTTTAAGACACATCAGAGGAGCCAGGGGTGTCTGACAGATCACGGCGGCTGCGTTCCTCCCCATGTTTTCCCACCCTCCCATGATTTCCTGCAGATGCAGAGAGCACTGACACTGCTCCAAATGAAGGAAGGGAGGATCAGCTGTGCCCAGCAGAGCACAGAGCAGCTGCCACTCCGCTCCCAGCAGTGCTGTGGGCAGCCCTGGTGCCCAGTGCCCACCTCTCCCCGCTCCCAGGGCCCCAAGACACAGCTCAGCAGTGCTGCTCTGCAGAGCCCGCTCTGTTCAAGCACACGGTTTGCTCCCACCCCAGGGCACGCTGCCCTGGTTGCTTAACGCAGTGCAAATGGCACTCTGATATTCCCCTTAACTGCTGCACTTAGACAGCTTCTCCCTACAGCTGTTAATCATATTAAAAGGTATTGGATATATAATTTCCTTTAATTATATAAAATATTGGTGGCTTCCTTCCTTCGGAGCGCTACGCACAGCGTGCACTGATGAACGCCGCGCATTTCAGACGACAGAGAGCTCGTAATGGTTGATTTATGCCTTAATTGGAAGACACCTGCTTTCTTTTTTCTTTTGGTTTTTACTTTGAGTCCAAAATTATTCTGCATGTGTCATTATTACATTCATCAGTACGTGTTTTGTCTTCCACAGATCCGCCTAATTGCCTTTCTCATTTAGACAACCCTGGAGTTATTTGCTAACGAACACCGTCACTCCAGGACGGCGCAGAGGGTTTCCACGTGGCACTGTGGGCAGCTGGAGGGGCAACAAAAGGCACTGTGTGCCCACAGGGCCGGGGCTAAAGTACGCTGCTCTCACTGGGGGCTGCAGCCACCGCCGCACTGCACAGTGCTTGCAGAAAATGCAAGGACAAATTGAGGGAGAGAGCACTTGTGGCAGTGATAAAAGGAAAGTTTAAAGCTCGTATTTAGATAAATTGGCTGGAAAATTTGCTCCACACCGTCTTTCAAAAATGATTATACAAACAGAATTTGCATAAATATTATAATTAAAATTCTGCCTATAGCATAATAAAAAAGGGAAAATAGTATTAAATGATCAAGGCTTTTGAATGTTTGAAATATCACCGTGTGATGCCTCATGCTATCCACTAAATAAGTAATTTATTGCAAAACCTATCAAAGCAAAAGGAAATTAAGTCAGATAAGGCCGCCTTTTATTTTGCAGTTCAGTTTGGCAGAGGATGCCATTACTTCCAGAGCACGTTTGATTTTTCCCAAGGCACCATCTCGAAGCAATCGCAGCACGGGCACCGCTCTGCCCTGCGGCAGCCCAGCAGTGTCAGCCACCACCGCCCGCACCCATCGGGGCAGCGCAGGGCTGCGCCGCACACCAGCGCCCCACCTCGGGCCCACAGACATCACTCCTAACAGCACCTGCCCTGCACAACACTCGTGGCACCAATAAAACCCCGTCTCCTCAGCACAAACAGGATTTCAAATGGGACTCTCACCAAATTAACCTCTCATCCAGATCGCACAGCGTCACACAAATAACCTTTTCTGAAGCTGTGTAGCACTGCTGCTGGAGGTGCCAGCACAGCAAGCTCTGATGACACGCAGCTCTCACTGAGCGGGCGGTGGCATTGGGCTCAGCACTGTTTGGGTGGTGGGCACTCGGTGCAGCCCCCCCAGCAGTGCCACTGCCCCCAGCACCGCCCGCTCCAAACCATGGGATGGGGCACACACAGCACAGCATGGCCACACTGCGAGCCAAGGGAACTGAGATGGGCTGTAAGGGCATCCTCAGTGCCGCTCCCCACTGCAGGAACACCTCTCCTTGCTTCAGACAAATGGGGTTTGGCAATATCAGCAGCTGGATGGATTTTCCTAAGCACAATTACCGCACACCTCAGCACCATCAGCTTGGCCCCAGAGGGAGCTGAGCATCACTGAGAGGCAGAATGGGAGCACACGCCTGACGGGGAGGGAGCAGAGCCACAGCCCGGGTGTGGGACACCAGGCACAGCACAGCCCCAGGGATCCTGCCCACCCACAGTGCTCAGAGCAAACTGCATGGCACGGGGATGGGGGCACGGGGATGGTGGCACGGGGATGGTGGCACGGGGATGGTGGCACAGCCATCTGAAGGAGCCCTGCCCCAGCAGCAGCTCAGGCACCTGCGTGACAGTCACAAGAAATATTTCTGCAAACATCATAGAAGAGATAATGGTAATTAGGCCAGCGCTTTGTGCCATAATGTTCTTGAATGCCTACAAAAATACAATATTTTCAGCAAAAGATAATTGAAAAGATTATTTGCCTTATCTAAAATAAGTTTTTCCAGCCTCAGCACATCTGTTACCAGAGTTCTCGCAGACGTTTGCAGTGATGCTGCTCAGTGCTGTCACTGTAAGAAGGGGTGAACAAAAGCCCCGAAGTGTGGGTTCTGCTTGGGTCCCTCTGCAGGATGTGGCATCATCCCACGGACACGGGGCAGTGCACAGCTCCACGCACACCTCTCTGCACACAGCCTCAGGTGGCCGCTGCCATCACTGTACGTGTTCAGCAGGTTCCTAATGGGACGCCTCCAGAGCAGCTCACGTTGTGTGAGGTCTTCAGCTCTGGTGTGAAGCCCAGGCACCCTGCACCAAACATGACGAGAAGAGCCAGGATCCAACAGGATCTCCCAGGAGCAAAGGAACTCCGGGGCCGTGTGCTCACAGAGCTGACGGTGAGTGGACTCCTGCAAGGCGGCCGTGGGGGCTCCAGGTGTCAGTTTAAATTTGGAACATTTTTCCTTTTGCAAAGAGAAATCACCATCTGAAATTAGAAGCAAATAAGGCGGACTTCCCAGAAACCAGCAATTTCTGTGATCTTTAATTGCTTTATTCTTCATAAGGGAAGAGAATGATCAGTGGTTGGGGGAAAAAAGCCCTCCCAGAAATGGATTTCTGCATTCCTCCCTTTTAATCATTGATGGAAGAAGAGCAATAGGGCAGAGACAGCACTAACTCTTGTTGTAAACCACTCCGGGAATGTATTTTGCTCAGAGCCATTAGCAGAGAAACTGATTAATGGGAACAGCCAACAGTACAGCACAGTCCAAACATGGACATAAAGGTCTGGGTCCTTCATAGCAGCACATTTCCTCCACGCTTCTCACCTTTTGTTACGAGGCTCTGAGTGGGTCTGTGCCTCTCCACGCTTACAGAATCCCTCTGGAGAGGAGGAGATGCTCCCTGGGAATGGTTACCGGGCTGAGCCCCACACAGTGCCCACTCCGCAGACACCGAAGGAGCCCATCTCCGGCCGTGCAGATAATTCTGCTCTTAATTAAACAAATGCCACAACGACATCTGGGAATTGGCAGCTGCAGTCTGACCAAATAAGCATTATACCTCTGTTAATTAAAAGAAAAACCCTCACCATTTCCCTAATGAAATTTTCACTCTGATAAGATGGAGCAGTATACATTTGCAAAGCAAGAAATAACCTGAGAAGAGCAGCAATTCTGCCAAGGCATTTTTTCTTGCAGGAAAATGCTTCAGCTAACAAGGAAAAATGAAGCTGTAGAAGTTGCAACAAATATCAGCTCTGACTGATTTTCAGCTTGGCTTTGCAGACTGCCCTCCTAAGCAGTGACTGGGAGAATGCACTGCATTCAAGCTTCCCATACAGATTTGCCCCCATGCTGTCCTCCCCAAAGGGACCTGCACAGTGCTTTCCACTCCGGGCAGGGAGCACCGAGGGCACTGCACCCACCCTCTACTGCCCCACTGCCCGTGGGATGGCAGCACAGACCCCCAGCAGCACTGCCCCTTTGCCCCATCCTTCCTGTGATGCAGTGATGCAATCCATCCCCTTTCTCTTCCCTCTCTTTGCTTTTCTCTCTTTTGTTTCAGCTCTTTGCTGCCTCACAATGACCTACTTTTGCCCACAGAGGAGCTGTGCTGGCCTCTGATGTTGGTTTCCTCCTTCCCTCTCATCTGAGCTAACTGATCCCAGGACAGTGGGTTCCCTCAGCGTTCAGTTTTTGCACTGTTTACCTGCACAACAATCAGTTCAACGAGCCCATGAGATCCAAGAGAGCTCTCCATGTCCTGCTGAGCAAAAACCAGCCAACACCGAGCCCTGGAGCAGGGCACTGCTGGTAGCACCCCTCCAACTGCAGCACACACGGCCCCAGGTCCCTCCGTTGCTCCAAGCAGCCATCACTGCCACATTCATTGCACACATTTGGTGTATTTCTGCATAGCTCTCAGTGGGTTGTACAGAACCAAACCGATGCATTATTTATGAGAAATAAATATTAATCGATGTCAATAAATATTCATGTACCTATAAAAAGAGAATGGCAATAAATAATGGCCAACAAGTGATGGCATATGTCCTTCCACCCGGAGAATTTGGCAAACAGCATAAATATCTCAGGCCGACACACACAAACACACTCTGACTGCAGGTCTCAGCTGTTACACCGCGTGTAAACGCTGCTACCATCAGCTGCACAGTGATGGCGTTGCAGAACCACAGTGATGCGGTTCACATGCTGACCCAGGGGTCCGCCCAGGACGCTGCTATGGAGGGCGGGGTGCAGAGGCACTGCCCCAGGGATGTGGCACTGCCCGGCGGTCCCTGAAGGCAGAGGAGCTCTGATGGGCCATGCTCTCAGATCTCAGCCGCTGTTTGTGAGCAGTCCTCCGCAGGCTCTGCTGCTGGCACCACCTGGGTCTCACCTCCTGAACAGATATGCACTGCTGTATAACCCCACGCTCGCCACGCATCAGTTGCAGAGAACACTGCTCCCGGAGGACCCAGGCAGGGCTGCCCCATGCGGCGCTGCCGTCACACCGCTGCAGGGCTCCCGGTGCAGGTGTCCCCGCGCTGCCGAGCATCCGCCCCGGAGCTGAGACACGGGCCCGGGAGAGCAGCGAGCAAACCCCACAGGAACTCCCGGGCACGGCCCTCGGACACCGCGCTGAGGAAGCTCACAGCCTCGCCGGGCCCCTTCCATTGAGCACCGCAGTGACTCCGCTGCTGCAGGGCGCTTCTGCGGTCCGCAGAGGGCAGCAGCATCCCCGGCCCCTTCCTCACTGCCCGCATCACCTCCCTCCAACCCCACGCGCAACGCCGTTCTCATTGGTGCCGTCCACGCCCGACGGCGGCCGGCAATGCTCGGCCCATCCACTGCTTTCTCAGTCAGGTTTATGCCTGAACGGGCAAGTAAGCGCAGGGAGAAGGAAACAGCCCTCGCCCCACTGCTCCTCTTCTTTCCAAGCACCTCGCTTTTCAGGCTATGAAAATAAAGGGACACAATTGAGTAAAAATCCTGGGAAAGGTGGATGGGAAATGCATACAGCAGCACTCGTGCAGTGCAGCGCCGATTCCTGTCACCAAAGATTTACTTAAAGATGGAGAAGAGGGAATCATCAGTGTGAGAACACTCAGAGAAGCTGAGTGCCCACCAGGGCTNCTACATTAAGCACAGGGCTGGGGGGGGGGGAGCTGCCAGCGATCAGTACGTGCCACCATATGCTTTACTAATGTCAGATCTCCTGCGTGTCGCCGGGGACCCTCCAAGGCCTTCCCATGCTCTTCTCTCAGCTTCCAAACTCGTGGCTGTTCTCATCAATAGAAGATTTTGGTTTACTCACTGTGTACCATGTAATGAGAAACAGGTGCAGCTGCGTAATATTTCTCTTTAATTACTATTGGTGGGGTGAAAAGGAAGAATTGATTACTCTGCATTGTTAGAGCAGGATGAGGCGTTACAGCCACCTACTAATTACAACCTTGATTTTAATTCTGGTGATGCTGCACGTTCTGTTAATCCCAGTGCACATTAACAGCGGCAGTGATCATTTTTCGTGTGCTGTCCCCCCATGGCAGCACAGCCCCGGGGACACACACACATATCAACAATGGGTTTTTCCTTCACAACATCCAGTCCGGACACACAAAACACTTCTGCTCAGAATTTGAGGCGTTGTGTTTTGCTCCCCGAGCTGTTTTCCCCAGCATCAAGTTCCTTCCACGACTTTTGGGGAAGCAAGCAAACCCAAGGAACGCCCACTGCCGTTATTTACCCACACCCCACGCACACTCAGCCTGCTCCACTCATGCACACAAACACCTTTCACCCTCCTGCAGCTCAGCAGAATCACAACACCAACAAAGTGCTGTCTTGCTGGAAACAAAGCTCCTCTGCCGATGCTAAAACTGATAACTGCATTTTCAGAAGACTGGAAATAGAAAACCTTCAGTCTGCCCACTTGTTCTGCTTTGGCTTTACTGGAGGACAGGGGGACGGGGCTGCCTTTGAAACAGTTCCTCATTCTGAAATGTATTACGCTGTGATTTATTATTTGCATCGTTAGAGAACATGGGATGGCACTGAACAGCATCCCGTTCTGTTGGTCTATCAATATTCATGTAAAACACAATTGAAGGAAGCTCTGATTTTATTGAACAGAATGACTTGACTGCAGCAAAGCAAAACCATTTAGAAACACTAACAGCCCAGTAAGCCCGATCCTTCTCCTGCTGTGTTCTAGTTGGGAACAAAGTCCCGTGCCTGCCAAGCCCCCACAAAGCCAGCTCTGCTTCAGTACTTTTAGAATTGGACTGAACTCCCCATCAAGTCCTGAAATCACCATCAGTTGGTGCTGCCACGCAGTGACCCCATCACCGACATGGGATGTTAACCCCGGCTATGCAAGGAAATAAACCGGTTGTGCAGAACCTGAGAGCACACCAAACCCCCCCGTTATTGTGAGTCTCAGCCCGGCTGCCTCCTGCGGCAATACTGCAGGACGGGCACGGGGGGGCCAAGAAGATGAAACTGAAAACAAAAGTGCAATTGCATGGCTCTCGTAGCCGGGGATTGACCGAGGAAGGAGATCGGAGCTCAGCGATGGGGAGAAGCGCACGGGCTCCAGCTGCAGCATCCTCCTGCCGAGGGAGCACACGGCAGCAGATGCCGCAGCCCAGGCCGAGCTCACGGCCCCGCAGCGCTGCCATGTGTCCCCGGCAGTGCTGAGCGGGACACAGCCCGCGGGGACAGCCACGTCCCTCCAGTGCCGCCCTGCAGGGAGAGCCAGGGCGGCTGGCCCTGGATAACAAGGCAGCACTGCAGCCACACAGAGCCTCTCTCTGCCGCTTCACGGTGGAACGCACCCACCCGAAGCCGTAGCCCTTCTCACTGTTAAGGACAGGGGGCGACGGCGGGGACCTCGTCCCGGCTGGATCAGCAGCTGCAGAGCCCACATCACAGCTCACCCTTATGGATTCTGCAGTTCTCTGCAGAAACTGCCCAGAGAATGGACAGAGAGGGCAGCGGAAATCCATTTCCTGAGGCCACAAACGTGTTCAGCTACGCTTTACTTCATAAGATATGTGAAATCCTTAACAATAGACATCTATTTATTACCTGTACCCTACACTACACAGACCAACACCACCGCCTGATGTGCTGCCCTGCACTCAGCATGGGCACTGGAAGTTACTGATCTGACAGCACAGGAGGCTCTAACACAAATTGTTGTGTATACAGAACCCTAAGAAACACTAATAAAGTGAAGGGGAAATCCAACTGCCTGCTCTGATGGTTTGAAGCACAGTATAGATTAATTGCAGCACTCCAATGCTGAAAACCAACCCAAGAATACATAATCATCACAGATAACTGCTGAACAAAACAGCTGCTCAGGCCCCATTACATGTATTTATAGCGGTGACAATTCAGAAAAAAGGATACTGCTTTACAGAGTTAAAAAGTGATGCAATTTGCAGCACACACACACGCATTAAACAACCATAAAGCTTCCCCGCCGCACTGGCACAGCATTGTAATATACGTTGGCATTATGTCAGGGAAAGCAGTTTCCTAGGCTCAGCCACATTAATGTTCATCCTAATGAACTCTCTGGAGGAACTGTCATAAATGACAGAATATCATAAAAGAGCTTCGCTTCCAATAAAGGCTGGAGATAGCACACACAATGATTATATCCAAGGGACAAGCTCTGATCTGTGATGTTCCGAGGCGAGGCAGTGATATTTCTGGTTTATCAGTTATTCATTGGGTTAAGCGTGTTCCTTTCATCTCTGCAGTAGCATTTGAAGTAGGAGTCATAGCAAAGAACTTTAAAGATGTCCTCTAAAGTTATTAGAAATAATAATTGAAATAGTTTTTTGCCCGACAATAAAGTCGATGGCTGAAATTACTCAAGCTTTCAGAATCAGATAACGAACTAAGTTTCTTCCTGCTGGTAATCAGCTCATTTGGTTGCAAAGATCTTCTTAATAAAGTCAGCTTGATTAACTCCAGCACAGTTAGAGTTGCTGAATGTTGTGCACTTAATTTTTAAACAAAAAATGCACAGCTACTCAGAAAGAGGAAAAGATGGGATCACATTTTCAGCTGGGAACAGCTGCCATACCTGCTTTGAATTGAGCAAGGCTTTCTGAACATGGAGATGGGAAGGCTGTCACCTCCTTGCCTTCCTCCTGCGGGAAGCTCTGGCTCCAAACTGCTTTGTTAAGAGGAGCGTTCCCTGGACACAAGGAAACTCACATGGGACATCAGGCTCTGATGGAAACCAGCAGTAGTTTGACCCACCCAGATCAGCGGGGTTGCACTTCTTCATACAAACATAAATACCTCAAGTATTGTTGACACTGCAGTATAAACCCATCTCGTAGAGAACGCTGCGATCCCAATTTCCTCCCTGGTTTAGTGAGGCAGCATGGGCTGTCTCCAGTGCACGACCCTTGCAGAGGTCACCACTTCGGCCTTGCTTTGGTGTGGTGAATACATGTATGGAGACATCACTGTAAGAACAGCAGAAATGAATGAGCAGTTCCAGTAACAGCCACAGCAAAGCAGCTAGAGCAAAGCCTGCAGGCTGGAAATGCTCAGTGGCACAGGCTGAGGCTCTGCACTCCTCACGTTGTGTGTGATGAATGTTGCATCTCTCAGAGGACAAAATCTGTTTTCCTCTCGTGTTTCCCACACAGACCTTACAAATCGCAGCAGGCTGAAGGTAACAGTGCTACCCGAGATGATGCAGCGAGGTCGGGGAGCTGAGCAGAGCCCACTGCCAGGCACCGTCCCTGCTGCTCTGGGCACTGTGCTGCACAACGGCTGTGGTGCTGAGTGCAGGGCCATGCTGTGCCGGGCTCACCCCCAGTGCCCACCTCCTGCACACTTCAAGCACCTGTTACACCCCCAAAGCCTTTTCAGCTATTTGCCTCACACCCATGGAAGCTGTGCTGCAGAGCAGCTGGGCAGAGGGCTTGGCCAGGAGTCACTGTGGTGTCACAGCACCAGGAGTGCATAGGGAGGTAAACGTGGCCCACAGAGCACGAGGTTACATTGAAGAGGAGTACAAGTGAATACTGGCACGTGAATAATGACCAGCAGCTCTATGGCTGCTGTCCCCAGCGTTTTGAAGTTTTCACTTATGGTTACCATAAATGACTTCTTCCCATCCCTAAATCCCAATCACAACCACCCATAGCAACTATCTGGCCACAGGCAGCCGCAATAAAATTGATCAAGATGTGGACACACAAAGATACAAGCAAACGAACATGATAAACTGCCAGGAACTGTGAGCAAGGAACACGACGTTCTCTGTTTGCAGTGCAGCACCAGGCAGGGACAGTTATTCTGACTTTGTTCTCCTGTAGACAATAGCTGTTCACATCTCCAGGAAGCCAGAGCCTCCCCCAGCTCAGCACCAGCAGAAGGCAGTGTCCGCAGACAGCTCGCTGCCCTGGGGGGGATGGGGCTGTAGGGCTGGGAGGGGGGACACAAAACGTATTTGCAGTGGGGGAATCTGACTGTCTCCCCTACAGTGCAATATTGGGATTAAGGATAAATAATGAAGACCGTGATCAAAGAAATTTACCACAGATAATTTGCCCTCAACTTCAGGCTGAGCGCATTCAGCAGCCATAGGTGTGCACTGCTGCCATGGAGCACACAGCTGCGATGTGAGCACAGGGGAGCACTCAGTGCCAGAGGTGTCCCACCCCCAGCACAGACCCGCAGTGGATGAGTACAGGAGCAGGCACAGGGATGGAGTGGGACAGCAGAGGCTGCACAGCCTGCAGAGAGCAGCTGATGACGGTCACAGGGAGGAGCGAGCAGAGCAGCTTGCTGCTTGCAGCCAATGTATGAGGTGAGCTAATTACCTCATTTTCTCCTTATGCAGCTGTCCAGGTTAAAGCAACATCCACGAAGCTGCATTTCTCCAGTGAATGGATATTGTTGTTTCCATTGGCTGCTGTGTTGGAAGTCAGCCTGCAGAGATGTTCCTGCCAGCTGGGGAATCCCACAGGACGTGTTCCTTCCTCTGCTCCACTGGCAACTGCGAGGACAAATTATAATGAATGACCTCTTTTCTCCCTCCCTGTTGCACCAGCTGGCTCGGGCACCCCTTCCCAACCGCTGCTTGCATCCACCACTAAAACAGAATCATTTCCTTAATAAACAGACTTGTTTGGACTTCACAAGATAATGGAAAGAAAAACACAGAACAACAACAACCCAATAGTAGAAAGGAAGTATTTGCATAGCCTTCCCTCTTTTAAATGTTCTCAGTTTGTTGTTTAAATGAGCCACTTTCCTGTGCCTGTTGATGCCAGGCCCCTGCACAGCGCTGCACGGCCGCACTGAGCTCCATTGGATCACCTTCAAATGGGGGAAAGGGCTCTGGGATTTCTCTGACAGAACTGTTTTGCCAGAATAAAAATACTCTGTCAATCTTCGAGAACATGGAAAAAAAAAAAAAAAAACCACCAAAAAAAACCTCCCCCGTTTTTTACTGACTGTGCTGATGCGACCCGGCCAGTGCAGACTGCTGGTCGGGGAGGGC
>VXAB01008911.1:120913-282635 GCA_013399175.1 Odontophorus gujanensis | reverse complement strand
TCAAAGGGGGGAAAGGGCTCTGGGATTTCTCTGAAAGAACTGTTTTGCCAAAATAAAAATACTCTGTCAATCTTCGAGAAAAAGGGAAAAAAAAAAAAAAAACAACCACCAAACAGATCCTCCACTGTTTTTGACTGACTGTGCTAATGCGACCCGGGCAGTGCAGACTGCTGGTCGGTGAGGGCTAATGGCAGGAATCCTGCCAGGACCGAGGGATTCACATTCTTACTGGTTCCGTATCTCAAGCAGGAAGACCTTACAGACATCAAAGATGCAGAAGAATGAACTTCATGGGTTCTATTCACTCTGTTTTTCTTCACAGCCATTACCCACCACGCAGCAGGACCCAGCAGAGCTGGGCCAAGGGGAGGGCAGGACGGCCCCACTGGGGGGAAGCACATGACTGCAGTGGGGCCACGGGTGGTGGTTCTGCAGAGCTGCAGCAGACAGAGGACCCCCCCCCACCACAACACGTCCTTTCTCACGTGAGGTTTTCTCTGTTTGCAGTTGTTTTGGTTCACGTGGAGATGGTAGGTTACTTAGCAACTGAAATTAAAGTTTGATTATTGCACTGATATTGATGCTATCATTGTCTGAATCACGAATCTGGTAGGATGAATGACTTCACTTTCTTTAAAATATTGATTTGGGAAAGGTACCAACACATAGGCAATGGAGCTGAGTTCCCCATGTCATGATGGCTCAGCAGAGCACTGTTGGGTGAACCGGGGCAGGCAGAGACCAGAAGAGCAGCAGGAGGACCTGGGATGAGGTTCCAACAGAGCAACCTCAGCTGTGTGCACGAGTCCAGAACGGCACAGAAACACAACTACATTTGAATGAGCTGACCTCCTCCTGGCAGAGATCAATCAAGCTGTCACACACATGTACTGCTGCAGCCCACGGGGTGAATGCGCTCACCTTTCAACTTTCTGAATGCCAAAAGCCTGTAGGAAATTAAGTCCTGATTTTCTCTTTTTTTCCATCGCTAAATCCTGTCACACATTTCAGTTAAAATGTTCAAAACTGTCTTTTGGCAGCAGCTTTTCACTGTCACGACAGTGCTCATTCTCCTCTGGGAGCTCTCCTGGCTTTGCTGAGCTTAATTCTGCAGACATATGCTCCCAGTGTGTGGAGAACAATGGAAATAGGATTCTGTTGTTAACACCGACCCCAGACTGGCTGTGGGCTCAGCAGCAGTGCAGGGAAGGTGCTGAGCTACTGTAACACAATGGAAAGCACAGCAGTGACAGCAGAGCAGCACCATCCTGGCTGCAACAAGTAAGGACTTGCCCAGATGCAACAGCTGTGGATGCAGAAACAAACAAAAGAAGCTGCTTACCTTCAGAAGGCCTCAGGTAGGCAGGGATGTCCAGCAAAATACCCTCACCCCCACTGCCAACCCTTAAACGAGGGCTGGGGATGGGTGGATCCTGGCTCCTCCCTTCCATCACTCAGGTACATTGCACGTACCTGGGCTCCCTGGGCTGGCCCTGCCCTCCCACCCGGTGCTCCATCACTGCTTCAGGCCGTGACTCAGCATTTCTGCTGTAGCTGCCTTTGCTGGATGAATGCACCCCCCCTCCCTCCACCTGTGTCCATGAACAAAAGGCACTGTCAATTGGTGGTGAACATGCAGAAATTATCCGAGTCTCCCACGCTTACAGCTGGCACCAGTGGCTTTTGTTTACAGAGTTTTAAATGATGCAGTGGCATTTCCAAGTTTTCTCTTGGCTGAATTCTGGATATCCTCATCTAAAACCTGCCCTGTGCTCACGGGAGCACAGCCCCATCTGGAGCTCAGCCCCGCTGCAGCTGCAGGACAGCTCCAGGGCACAGACAGCGCCAGGAGCCTCATCAGGGGGTGCTACTTCGATGGCAGAAATAGAAAGCAGCCATGGATGTAGAGCTCCCTTTAAACAAAGACTGACTCTGAATACCTGCCACACAAAATGCAAAAAATAGGTTATATAAATAACATTCTGTGAAAATTTCCTTAATGGCTGTGCTTTGACATATCTTCAGGATTATAAACTTCACTCTTTTTAATGTTTTTGATAAGACTTGTAATGAGAAAAGACAATTCCAAAGTCCTGACATTAATAAGTCTATTGCAGAAAGGTCACCTTCCCCTAAGAATGTTTTATTATCGGTGGAGCAGAATAGCTCTGAATCTGTAATGACTTTTATCTGATGACTGCCCTGTATTCTCTGCTCCAGGAAGAAAGCTTCAGATGCTGAAAATTTACATATAAGCACTAAAGTGTTTGGCAGCACAAAAACAAACTGGTTCAGAGAAATTAATTATAAAGTGGTTATAAAAGACGCATGAAAATTAACTTCTGATCTTCAGCTGTCTTTAGGAGGCACTGAAAATCGCCACAGGACAGAGTGACCTCGGGGTCGCAGCCGAGCATCACTTGGCTGCAGGAACACGTGTGCTGCAGAGCTCCTGTTTCTGTGTAACTCACTGCAATGGCTGTTTCTCATTTGCACTTTGCATTTCCACTTTGGTGTAGGAACTCCACCATTCTCATGCAGCAGCGTGTAAAGGATTAGGGGGTGCACCCAGAAAGCAGAGCAATTTCTGTTATACCAAGAACTGTCGTTAACTGCTACAACCAAAAACTGCACACCAAACCAGGGCTGAATGAAGGCTGCTGCCCCACATTGCTCAGGGACTGCGGGAGGTGGAAGGAAGCGCTGCGTGGATGGGGCTGAGCTCGTGGCACTGCTCCATCCGTCCGCTCCCAGCGCTGCTCCTCTCACGTGAGGCTGCCCCAGGAGAACCCTGTGTCCCTGGACAGCTACGCCAAAGCTCGGTTGTTGTTTTGAGTCATTAGATTACACTGACCCTAATTACTCCCACTGTACCACCAATGAAGGTTTTCCAACAAATGCTGCCTCTGTTAAGAAACTGTTGTTTTTATATACTGATGGTTTTATCTTAAGAAAGCTTTCTGAAGACGTACAAAAAACATCATGCTCTGTTTGTCGGGGGGGCATATGGGAAAAGGAAGTATATTTTTAACCCATTCTTTCAAGAAAAAAAGTTTTACTAAGAGAGCTATCTAGGACAACAGCTTTGCCTGATGGGAAGAACATTTATGAGGGGACCAATCAAACGAATTTTGTCAGTGAAACATCATGATGCCAATCCATTAGAAACTTGAAGCAAACCATATGGGCAGAGTAACAGATGCTGCTTCATCACAAAGCTGCAGCACCGGACCCCAGCATACACGGGCATGGTGTGCTGGCTCCATTTCATCTCCTCACTTGGAGAAATCAAAGGCTGTCAGTGGTTCCAGCTGACCCAGCTAAGCCTAACCCCAACAGCTCCCCTGCTCACTTCTGTTTATCCCACCCACTGCACTCCGAGCTCGTTCAGAGATGAAGAACCAGGTGGCACAGTTCAGTGCCCAGAGAGGTGATGGCATCTCACAAATCAGGGCCTCCAGAACAAACACCCAGAAACAACCCAGCCCAATGGGCCTCAAAGGCTCTTCCAGCATTCCCCACCTCCCAGCAAGATGGTTTGTTCTTTTCACACACTGACATCTCAGAGAATGAACAGGGACAGTTTTGAGGTGTGAGAATCAGAGATGGGATGGGGAAGAACCTGAACGGCACGGGGCAGGACGGGCAGTAACAGAGGATGTTTGAGCAAGAAGTTGCTGAGATTTAAACCAGAAACAGGACTTGGCTGAACAGGGAAGGAGAAGCAAGGACAAAGGCAATTCTGCCTGCAGTAAAACCGTGAGAAGATGTGACCCTCCTGCAGCTATGAATCAGATTAGCTGAAGTTGGGCTCTTCAGGTGCTTCCAAGCATGTCCTGTGCCATTTGCACCAATTACAAGGCTGCTGTCCAGCCTGCCTTCCCGTTTGGAGCTTAATGTGAAACAGGAGGAGCCTTAATATCTTTCTATGAGGAAATGGGTATTTAATCTAATTTTTCCAAATCCGAATTGCATCCCTATTTTTCCTAATACTGAGCTGATCAATGAGGCAGTTCCGATTTCACCCTGGCATTTCAGCACTCCACAAAAGCAGCAAAACCCACAACAGATGAAGCACTGATAGACACACTGCTCACTCACAGCCCGTGCAGCTCCAATGCTGCACATCACAGAGCACTTTGCAACTGATGCTCCGTGGGCACGAGAGCGGGGCGGGCTGAGTGCCCACAGGAACACCCCCACCTGGGGCTCCTTCCCCTGTTTCACTGCACTGCATTGGAGCCAGTTGCACTTTCTTCTTTCTCCCCAGTGCATCTTTGCAGATGGAGAAAATCCTGTTACAGAGACTGCATCCCCAGAACACATTTAACTCCTGAGTGAAGCAGTGACATTTAAGGTCACGGGCACTGGGGAGTTTGTGTTGAACTGAGCTCCCTCGTGTCTCCAGTAAAGAAGGAACGGCGACAGATTAAGACATTTTTATGGCTTCTATGAAAGCTGCTTCATTTTTCAACCTGCCATGGATGAAACGCTTCCTTAGTGCCTTTTACATCAAAGAAATAATTTCTTTATGTGCCATCATCCCATCTGCTTTCCATTCCCACTCTCTGTTCCCTCAGAAGGCTGAGCATCAATTGGTATTCAGTGAAGAAATTGTCATTACCTTTGTTAATTATATCGCGTTATTCAGCACCCGAGATATGGGAGTTCCTGTTCTCTGTGGCTCACACAAATAGATGCAGATCCCATCAGGAATGACCAGAGGAACTGCTTGCCAGTGTCAGGTGCCTTCTATCTGCACTTCTGTGCTCCGAACTCTGTGTCTGGGGGCATGTGCCACGGGGACACTTATTTTGTGGCACAGAGAATGGCAGAGGCACAAAGCTTGAGCAGCTTTCCTAGCACACAGCAGAGCTCAGAGCAGAACGTGAGCACCTCACATTCCAGCTTCTATTCATGCGCTGAACGGCCTTTTAATTATTATTATTATAATAGCACCAGCCAGCAACAGCTCAAAACATCTCCAATTTCCAGCTTGCCAGCATACAAAAAACATTCTGTCTTTTAATATCTGTTGACCTCCAGAAAAAAATCCCCTCTTACCAACGATTTTGCACTGCATAAATAGAAGACTCCTGCGCAGCCACTCAGGCTGAGATCTGCGGAGCACAACAACAGCAGTGAAGCTGATGCTTGGCTGCAGAAGGACTGTGTCACTGGAGCTTCTCCATGCAAAGCTGCAAGCTCCAGCAGCTGCAGTGGAGTGTGAGAAACCCCACAATGCATCAGAGCAAAATAAAAACAAATAAAATAGTGCTGTTCTGTCACTGCAGCCAGTCACGTTTCAATCCCCACCCATGTGTTTCCAAAGACCCTGTAAATAAGAGCCAACCCCATGCAGTTTGATTTACCCTTACTTACTCAGGCCCCCAATATCAAGGACAGTATAATCTATGCACCTGAAAACTGCACTGGGACTTCTCTGTAACTGTGGGAAAGGAGTGGCACAGAGGTCCCTTTGCTGCGCTGCTTCCTGCAGCTGCAGACCTGCACACTGTAGGCACTGAATGTGGGCAGCAATACAGCATGAAGATTGAGCAAGATGCACACAGAGATGGAGGGTGCTGCTTTCTTCTGTCTTGTGTTTTTACATATATAGTAAGAGGAACAGACTTGGAGCAGGACAAACCTGTGCAGCCCAATTCTCAGTTGCACGTTTTGGTTTTAACCCAGAGATGAACAGTCTGCGACGGAGTGAACTGTTACAATAGCATTAAAAATGTGGAGGAACTCATTATCCTGAATTTAATCGCTCCTTCGGAAATTCCGTCAGACTCATTATGTTGGTTCCCTTTTTGACATGGTTCAAGCTCCTCCAGAGAGCAGCCGTACAGTAGCAATAATAATGATTAAATTGCTGTCTAAAGCTTTGCTGGACATCAGAAATAAGTAGAGTAAATTCACACTTGCAGCCACTTTTGAAGACAATTATTGTGCCATAATGGTAGAGCGTATGGGACGTCCTTCTGGAGCTCACTAAGCACAGACACACTGAGAACACAGTGTGGGCCCTCAGAGCACAGACCTGGGAGGGCAGATGGGCTGCAGAGCTGAACAAAACCTGAGCTTCCAGAAATATAAACTGTCTGGAAAGGAGCTACAAGAAAAATGAAGTATTCCCAAGTTCACATGGATGGCAGGAAGTAAATTCAGTCACAGATATGAAGATGGCAGGATTTTTAGGGAGTCATGCAGCACAGCGGGTGCACAGACAAGCTCTCATAGCACAGCCCATGAGGCCCCATTGAAGAATACTCCTTAACACACACCCACATGCATACTCTGCAACAAAGGAGCCTGCTGCATGCTGAGCCTGCAGGACTTACACAGCTGCTGGCAGGACAAGTAATGTGAGACGCTCCTGCTCTCAGGGTGTGTGCTAACAGAGCTACACACAGCTTAATACCATCAATCAAATGTGTAATTAATTCCAGCAACTCATTAACTGTAGGAGTGAAATCACCAGAGCTTCACCAGTTTATGAGACCTACGGATGTGTGTCCATTTATCTGCTAAATCATGCCATGGCTTTATCGTGTATGGTAACGGCCAACACAGCGGTGCTGCCGCAAGCTGCTAAGAGCAGCACTCCAACAGAAGCTCCACTTCTGCACCAAAGAGTTAATTGGGACTCAATATGAAGTCCATGCTTACTGCTCCTTGCACTGTCATTCTTTCCACTCAGACCCTGCACAGTTGCCCTTCAGCTGCCCGGGGAATTCGCAGTGAAAGGGCACAGATCTGAGCTGTGCGTGGGACACGCCATGCACTCGGTGCTTTGAAGTGTGCCGGGTACGTCCCAGGGTACATAACCCACACTGGAGTGAAAAGTTACTCTGAACTATTATTAACAAGCACTGCACTGTTTTAATTGGCCCCCTGATGAATTCTGGCCAACGAGTGGGGACAGTACATCGCCTCTCTCTGTGAAATTTCCATTTTGACTTCAATGATAAGAATGAGAAGCACCAAACACATCATGCTCTCCCAGAGCTGCGGGGAGAGCTGATGCACATCGGCTGCTCTGCAGGGAGCCGTGTGATGCCCTGTCCACTGCAGCACACAGAGCTGGGACCACCTTGCAGCTGACAGCAAACAAAGCCCTGCACCATCTCGTGTCTGAGAGAAAGGTCTCATTAACTCACATGTTTCTGACAGCTCCAGCTTAGATGAAAATGTTCAGCCTCAAATTTCACCCCCCAAAAGAACAAAACAAAATAAACCCCCCCACAATGCCGCCTTCCTCTGTGTCACCAAACAGCAATGCTCACTTGTAGCCACAGGGAGTGAAAAGGGGTTCCTGCACTTCAGTGGTAATCCCTTCCCTCAGTGTCCTGGCAGTGGTGAGTGGGGCCTGAGCTCTGCACAGCCCGGGCTGCTCCGTGCTCTGCATGAGCACCATACACATCTCATCTGGGCTGGAAATAATGCCAAAGGATGATTAGCCAGGGCTGTCCTCACATATTGGCTTCATTACTGAAGTAAAAGCTGGACTTCATTTGGTTAACTTAAAATTGCACTGACTTGTGTAATACCTAGCAACTAGGTCAGAACTTGTGCTGCAGCGACATAAAGGAATATAACCGTAAGTCATGTAAATATCCTCAGCCCAGTCAGCAGCACAAGGATGTACAGTGCATTTCTCATTTTAAGGACAAAGCATATTCCCAATTAGTGCTTAAGAGGGAGCCTGAGTCTTTGATTCATCAACTGAAACAAATTGGAGGACTTCTGCAGAAAAAACAACAACAAACGAAACATCCTATGATAACATAATACCGAGGGTTAGAAACAAGGAGAGGGGAAGGAGGACATGGGAGGACACGATGGAACACTGCAGCACCGCGCAGTTACGGTCCCAGCGGAACTGCATCTGTTCTGGAAGTTAAGCATATACATAAAGATGTTCGGGAGGGTAATGAAGACACAGGGCAGCCACATCCCAGGGGCTTAGCACATGTAAGGGCAAGAGGACTCACTCCTTAATATGGGCTTCTATTATTTGGCATTAGGAAATGGTTCTGTGTAACTCGTTTATACTTTCACATCATGTTTGCCTTCATGGGGAGACTTCTGAACTGCCTCATTGCCATCTTGCTGCTCTAAGACGATCCTGTTGTGTTTTCTTTTTCTCCCTTCTAATTCTTATTTATTCACTCCCTATATCCTTTAAGCACAGGGAATAAAATGCTCTGAATTTTAATGTCCCCTTAATTCTGAATTCCCTGAAATAATTTTGTCTTAAGGAAAAGCATGGAGATGCTCACATATTTGTTCCCCAAAGCAGTGTTCTGCTCAGAGGTGTGGAGGAAAACTCCAGTTGCAGCAGACGGCGTGTTAACCCAACACCTGCTAGAAGTTCAGACCAAACGTACCATCACAGCTGCCCTGCAAGCCGTGCTGCAGTGCTAACTGCAGCTGCCACCAACTGCATGTGGGACATGGCCCCACACAGCCCCACACGGCCCCACACGGCCCCGGCACAGCACAGCAGTGCTGTGTGGCCCTGCCACGCTGCGGTGGGGAATGCTCTCCCCTTGTAACACTTCCATCTTCTGATTAGGACTGCTCCTAAAAGCCACCGCATTAATTCTTCCCATTTCAAAAGGTGTATTGCATTGGGCTGCATCACTTGGAAGATAATGCAGCACAAAAGAGTCAAGTCCTCTTGAAGAAAGCAATAACTGAGCCAAATCAGCTCCAAGCAGGCTCCATCCACGCTGTTGCCACCCCCTATTCATCAGGAACAATGAGCACAGGCATTGAGATTCCACGCTGGTTTCATAAACAGAGTGCTGCCTTTTTAGTATGTCACATTTAGGCAGGAGAACAGATTCTGGCTATAAAAAAGTATCCTTGGAATCTGTTTTTATAGTTCTTACTTGAAATATTTCTAAGCAGTTTTCTCATCACGTATGTTAAACATGCACTGAATTCTGCAGTGTGAATGCGAGGCTTACATGCGGGTCACGGCCTAATGAGTTCACAAACAACACGGCCCCCACACAAAAGGGGAATCGATGCTAATTATGATGAGCAATCCCCGTGTCTCTTGGTGCAGCTGTGTTGACGCTCACCTGCAAGCACCAACTTCTCAGACATCGATTTTAAGGTTAACACCGGGCACAGCACTGTGATGTGAAATGTGTCCTTCTGCCCCCAGGTCTGTGCTGACACAGATCAGACAGCCAGCAGTCGCAGTGGGGAAACATCCCATCCTCTCTGTGCACAGCTGGAACAAAAGAAAATGCAGCTTCAGCTGCTCTCAGCCGTGGCAGATGCATTTTGGATTTAAAAGAATGTCAGAACCATTCACTAGGATTCTCAGGTGCAAGCAGGGAAGTCCTAATAGGGCGCAGCTCTGTGTTTCAATCCCATTCCCACTTCCTGAGAAGCAGTTTGAGGCTGGAAGTGGTCAGAGAGGAAAAGAGCACTCCTGCAGACATCTTTTAATTGCAGAATTATGTTCATCATCAGCCTTGGAGGCTGTTTACATCACAGACATATCTGCCACAAGTTTGAGTATTGCACAGTGGTACCCTTATTTCTCTGGCATACCGCTGAGACAAAGGAATGCTCTGCAAGCAGAGCCAGCACCAAAAGATGCTCCAGTGCTGTGACAAGGTCACGTGTGGGGCCATCGTGCTTCCATGCAGGAGAGCTCAGCTACAGGTAAGAAACGCCACAGAGCCAGCACAGAGCTTCCTCTGCTGCAGACATAGAGCCTGGACGCAGACAATCATCCCCACGTCCTGAGCCCAGTGCCACACACTGCAGCTGCCTGCCCTGCCGAGCTCTGCAGACGCCTTCGGAGCGGGCGCCCATTTCCCATCATGCAGAAACACTGCTGGAGCTGCCAGGGAAACACTGCAAGGGGCAGAGAGGTACATAAAGTGCTCCGCTGGTGGATTTAATGCTGAGCGATAAAATGTTTTATCCATTCTGGAGGACAGTGTTTAAACAGATGCTAACAGTGGTTGTATTTCAAAAGTCAACTGAGCTACATAAATCTAACATATACTTCTACTAAAAATGTTTGGAGTCCAAGCCCTTTTTTTTTCCTTTAGGTGTTCAATTAAGAAAGAACACGGAGATCTCTCCCAGATTTCAGAGTGCCGTGGTCAGGAAAGCTTTCGGTCAAGCATTCATCCCATTGCATACAGAAACAAATTGATTATTTTTAAATAACTTACGTCCCGGAAGCAGTGTTAAAAATGCCCCAAATGGAACTAAAAGCATCTTAAATACAATTTCTTGTCAGATGACGTGTGAAACACTCTGACAACTGAAGAGGTCCGACAAGGACCGCAGTGTGGCCCTGGAAGGCTTGGCTCCAGCTTGGACGTGGCCCTTCTCCCTTCTCTTTCACTGCTCAGCAAAGAGCAGAGGCAGCACAACCACGGGCACTGTGGGAACTGTTGGCGGCTTCCTTCCGCTCACAGCAAAAATCAGCAGTGCCAACGTTGGAGCCCTAAGGAGATGAGGATAAAAGGGCTCTGCTCCCAGGCACAACACTGCCTGCCTTTGTGGGACAGATGTGAGGGAAGAGAACTGAGGAGAAAGCAAAGCTGGGGCTGAAAGACATTTTTTTTTTTTTTTAAGAAAGAACAAAGTGAATGTGATCCTGAAAGAACAACTGTTCCTTTCAAAGCTGTTAGTTTAGGAAGCTTGCTGTAGAAGGGAACATTTCTGATATGTGGCTGCTGGTTTCCAAGCAACAGCTGAGCCCTGCTCCACAGCCAGCGCTCCCAGCCTGGCCGCAGCGAGGAGGGAGCAGAGTGGGGCTCCAAAAGCGATGGCAGAAACGTGGCTGCTGCTGCACAGGGCAGGGTCTGGCAAAGGAAAACCTGAAATAAGCCAACGGAGCCAAACTGCAACAGCAGAGCTCTGGTTTATGTGAGGGTATCTAAGAGCACTATTTGATGTGAGTTACCAAAACAGTTCTGAATTAAAGAGTCCTCGCGTGCTTTGGGTACGCTGAAGTTATCTGCAGGTCCAGGAAAGTGGTGTTGAGACAACTGAGGAAAGGTTTTGCTGCACTTCCCTAAGGAGTGCTCCTCTTTTTCATGTTGTTAACTGTCACTAACAGCACTGTTCTTATTTCCTTACGTAGATCCACTGCACACTGCAAACCACAAGGCACCCATGCAAACAGAGCCGTGCAGAAGCCTGCTCTGAGCACTGCTGATGCCTGCTTGTCCTGCTGACCACCTCCAGCTCCCTACTTCTCTACCATGTGTCCTCCTGCACTCTTTGTCACACCTCCCCTCATCCTTCCTTTGAGATCCTTCACTCCCTGGATCCATCTCTGATGGTTTGCCACCATTGCTGATTATGATGCACTGAAAACTGGAGAGAAGGGGCAGCTTCTGCCACAGAAAACCTAACTGGCCAACTCAATAACCTAATTCATGGGCACCAACAACAGCAGACATTGCTGTGACTCAGCGACTTCTCCCTTCAAAGCTGGAGAACAGCAGTGGCAGCAGTAAGGCAGCCTGCAAAGCACACCACGCTGCATCCTGATACCCTGACTTCATTTGAAGTCTGAATCAGTGCGACCATGGCTGCGCTGGGCACACAAGGCTCACTAATTGCTGCTGCCACTTCCTGATAATGAATCACTGAGTCCAACACTTTCCTCTACAGAATCTGCAGAGGCTACAAAGGCTTCTGAGAGGGACTGCTGCTGTTTATGATACAGGCAGACACTCGGGGCATTGAAATGTTCATTACTCAGGTGACTTTCTACATACTCAAGTTTACTATCGTCCACTAAAAATAAAGAAGCAGCTATTACTTACACCTGTCAGAAGCTCGAGCCTTCAGGCAGTAATGGAAGGAGCTCGTTTGATGGAAGGCATGAGCTGGTGCTGCTTCTGTGACGACCACAGCGTGAGGTCTTATCCACACTGCTCCTTCCCATGTCTGAGCACCTCCAATAGAGCCGCCACTGAAACGTAGCCCTGGGTCTGAGCAGGGGGGCAAGCCCAGCAGAGCAAACAGAGCAGAGCTGGGCAGAGCTGAGCCCACCCCATCCCAGTCATGGTGCAGGGGGCTGGTGGAGCTGCAGGCTCTGTGGCCTTCCTTCTCCTCCGCAAGCAGCTGCACATAAAAGATAACACAGGTTGAGGACATCAAAAGACAGCACTCAGGAAAACATCAGGACTTTAAGCTGAATGTGTTTTCTGAGGGTGGAAACCTTCAGAGGAAGGATGAAGACAGCAAGCTGCTCTGCGTGGGGACTGTGCCTCCCCCTGAGCCCAGCACAAAGGGACCCTCAGGTTGGACACACAGTGCCAGGAAGGAACAGACATTCCAGTTACCTTTGAAGGCACTCAAACAGCAAGAAGCCCTCAGCTCCACGTGCTGCGATTGCCAACTACTGTTTTTCCCCATCCCATGTGCAGTCACCAAGGTTGGTGCCCACCTGCCTGAGCCCTGGGCTCCCTCGGGCCGTGCTCCCCTGGGCAGGCTCCCTGTGCTGCACTGCCCATCTTCACCTTCACCACTCCCTACTCTGCTCCTCCGGCTGCATGAAGTGTGACACGTGGCTGTGCTGTACCTGAGGCAATCTTCTGTAATGAGGGCTGTTAGTCCCCAGATCACAATCAAATCACCTCAAAGATTAAGGGCTCAAAGAACAGTATGTTTTCCGAACACATATTGCAAAGCACAATCCATTACCAAACCAGAAGCACTACTACATTATTTGAGTCTGAATCTCTGAGTAGCACTTTTAGCAAATTTACTTTTCTCAGACACTTAAAAATAATTCCTTTCCATCACCACCGTACCTTTAAGGTCAGTTCAAACGATCCCCTCTATTTAGTTGTTTTTGCATGAAGCTGAAAGCACAAGGACTGGCAGAGATCAGATAAATGTTCGTTTTTGCTGCAAAGCCAGCCATAAATTCTCTCCCAGAAGTCACTGTCGCACAGCACTGCATCATACAGTACCTGTGCTGATTCCCACACATCCTCCCCTCTGCACTGACAGCACCGAGCTGCCTTCCTCCTGGCCACTGCTGCAGAAAAGCCACATCACCACCTCAGTTCTGTTCCACCAGTTGTTTCTGTTCCCAGGGATGCCAACCACACCACCACCGCCGCCGTGTGCAGCAGAACGTGCGATTGCCATCTGTGAGGCTGGCACTGCTTCAAAAAATATTTAAATATCCATGGAACTTATAAGAACGTAAACGAAACATGGCAAAACCTGTAACAAAACACGGTATGTGCCTGCAGTAAAGGAACAGTGATGAGTTCACACCGTGACACAGTCCCCTCTCCTCCTCTCAGAAGCTTGCTGCCAGGCTGCCTTGCAGCCACTTGCTTCAAAGCAAGCTCGTTGCTGAACCATTCACGTAGGCAAAGCTTCCCCACGTCCAGCTGAACCAAGCCAGTCCCACGCCCCTGTGCCAGTGCTCGGGGTGATCTGCCAGGCAGTGATGAGCTGCACAGCTTACCCACATGGGCAGGGCCACCACCACTTTGTCCACTTCCAAGCTTCTCCTTGCTGCTTCATGCGATGTCCTGTCCAAGTTGTGAAAGAAAACAGCAGGGGTCTCTAGGGCAGCAACACCTTGGCCAAAATTCATCACTTTTCTGTGTTCTTTCACAGCACACTTCAGCCTTTAACCAGCAACGGAGCAGCAACGGCAGCAGCTGTAGTTACAGCAGTCCTCACTGAAGCACAAAGTCCATTTTCACATTTCAAATCCCTTCAGAATTTGGAATTAATGCTGCTATTCCCTACTACATCTCCCAAATTCGCAGCACATTTCACCTCCATTCAGACGCTAGAAATGTGTTTCAAACCCTCACGGACG
The DNA here is from genome assembly GCA_013399175.1 of Odontophorus gujanensis. Lineage (NCBI taxonomy): Eukaryota > Metazoa > Chordata > Aves > Galliformes > Odontophoridae > Odontophorus > Odontophorus gujanensis. The sequence goes on along the minus strand of VXAB01008911.1, from coordinate 268,783 downwards.
CTCTCCTTTTTGTTCTGCTCGTTTACCTCCCAAAGGATCTCTTACCAATTTCTGAAGCTATAAAAAAGGAAGGTTCAGGGTGGATGTGAGGACAGGATAAGAAGCCCAAAACCACCTCCTGGGATGCACCTGGTCCCCATGCAGCAGTGTGATGGAAACCCACCCAAAGTCACAGCACAGTGCAGAGCAGTGCACTCCTTGGGGCCCGGGCAGCATCCCACAGCTCCACGGGCACAGCTGCGGGCGGTGTGGGGCAGCTCCGTGGGCACAGAGCCCTCCAGCGCTGTGGGGAGCGTGGCCGGAGCACATCACAGCCCTGTCCTCCCCACCCTCTCCCCCAGATGCTCGGGTTTGGGTCGTGAACAACCTAGCAGAGCACGGCCAATTGCACGACCTGTGCTCACAGTCAGGCCTGGCTGCACGTTGTGCTGCTGACACTGCAGCGCAGATCCGGGGCTTGGGAGATTCCCAGCGTTGTTTCTCCCACATTGATCGTTCTGAACTTCATTTCCTGGCACTGCTTCACCTGTGCACACTCCTGTAACCCCGCTGATTTAGGCCCCAACCTAGCAGAACAATGTCATTACATTAAACATTTCATCAATTTAACTTCAGTAAAATTAACTTCCAATTCTTGCAACCTTCATGCTGCACACAAACACTTAAAGGTCGGACGGTGCACACAGACGGAGGGAACACCTCCAGACATCGGGTTTTGGGATTCCAAGCCATGTCCGGGTTCTCTATTACTCAGAACTGCACAGCCTCAGCCCTACCAACATATTCAGCCCCAGAAAACGTTTGCTAAGAGCAGAAGTATATCAGCTGTCCATTTCCACGTCTTATCAAGTCTGAAGGATCGTCAGATTTATACGACCTCTGTAACAGAATGAAACCCTTTACGTTTCCGACTTCAGTTTCTGCACTTGGCAGCTGCTGCAGATCTGTTCCTGGGACCTTCTGCCCCCGCGAAGAGGTTTCTCTACAGACACAAGCAGCTCCCCCCACCCCCGCTGGCGGCCACGCGGACCTCCACTCCCTGCAGCACGGCCGCCCCGAGCCCCCGNCGGTTCGGCCGCCTCCGGGAGCGACGCACGCCGGGCCGGCCGGGACCGCGCCTCACCCTGACGGGGCTTCCCTGACCGCGGAGCGCAGGTGAGGTTTGTGCTCGTTTCCTTACACCGCCGCTCGTCAGCCGCCCCGAGGCGGGCGTTTACCGGGCAACTTTCCGCAGACGCCGGGGCATTACCGTCCGCTGCAGCCTGCATGGCCGCCGCGTCTCGTGCGGTTATCCGCGGCGCACGCGAGGCTCAGCTGCGTTTCCTGCCGAGATACCCTTTTCTGAGCATCCGCAAAATACTGGGCTTGGAAAGTAGGAATGGCCGCGGTGTGTGCGGGTGGGGAGGCTCTGCTCTCCCGGACGGCTTCGGAGCACCGCCGTGCCGGCTGCACCCCGGCACTGAGCGCTGGGCGGATGCCGCAGGGATTGGGATCGAGGGGTTTATGAAAGACGCTGCTTTAATGCTCTGATGTAGTTACAGATCTGCGTGGTGTTTTAATCCAGTAGATTACTGCGCACGCAGGGAAATAGCTATCTCCAGCTATGGTGGGATGAGATAAAAATCTATGGTACGTTGTGTACAACAAGCACTTGGAAAACTTAAACCCGCAGCCACAGATCCGCAGTGCTCACGCTTGTTTTGTTTGTTGGTCGGTTTCTTTTTGAATTTGCACGTACAGCATCGTTTGCGGAGTGTTTCAGTTCTTAGGGATGCGCATAATGCACCTACAGTATATATCGCTGAGCAGAATTCTTTCTAGGTTCAAGAATACCATTTGCTAATTGGGTTTAGATTGTCACTGAATAGTGACAGAGGGCTGTACGCACTTGCAGCCATCTCTTGACTATATATCCCTCTGTGGAACAGGATGCTTGCACAGAGATGTGTGTAGGTCTGTATGCGTACGTTTTCTTCCTTTCCCCCCCGGCACAGAACCGCAGCCCGGTTGTTTTCTGTCGCTGAGCTCAGGAGCGCTGGGCTCCCAGGACAGCACCCGGCAGCTGCACTGTGCCTTCTGCTCCCACACGCCACCGAGCACTTCCCAAGTGTGTCTGACAACAAACGCTCCCGGACCAGCTGCCTCCTGCAGGCTGCTCTGCAGCCCTCTCCGGAGGCTGCTGTGCCACCACTGCTGTTTTCCAGCTCTGCTCCTACCCGTGCTAGCAAATTGGTCTTAAGCAAGTGGCACATCTGGTGAGAGAGCCGCAGCAACCGAATGCACCCGAGTGAATGCTGGCAGCTGCCGTGCTCACAAAGCAGCTCTGCTCTGTGGCATCACCTTCCACTTCTGAAGCCAAATTATTATCAGCAGCAAAACACCTCTTATATTGTATCAGCCTCTGCACACAGCAGACACTGTGAGCGTGTTTCTTTTTAACTTCATTTGACTATGGCTTACGCACTTCACCATTTCTCTTTTTTCCTTCCATCTCTGCATGAAGGATTTTTTTTCTGCTTGATCACCATTATAATTCTTCAACAGCTGTAACACCGTATCAGTATCAAAGTTGACTTTGCAATCTGATACATCCTGTAGCAAGCACACTTCTAGCTCGGAGGGAGGAGCAAACTTGGGAAACCTTTCTGGGCTGCCCCATTTGGCAGCACAGCAGGTGGAGCTCCGTGGTGCCCGTCTCACCCTGTCCTGCTGGCAGACCTCATGGGGTGCTCTCGGCAGCACTGCCTGCACAGGGCTGCTCATAAAGGCCACGTGTAGCTTGGTCCACACGGAGCCCTCCTCCAGTGTGTGACACTCCCCAGGTTGGGACGTGCACATTGCTTCTGGCAGCTGGGAGCAGGGCTGGCTCGTGGGAGCACAGCGGGCAGCACAGGCTGGTGGTCCCTGCGTGCATGGCTTTGTGTTTGCACGTTTAACAAAAGAGGAGTTAGGTTATTTTAAAAAATTATATGCTTCCTGAAAGTTAATGTGAAAAACATCAGTGGTCTCCCCTTGGCTTTACTGAAAGCTTCATTTTGATGGGAAGGGGTGGGAGAGTTAGTACATAGGAATATTCAAAAGGCAAATTATGCTCTATATCAGACAACGGTGGGGGGGTGGCACTTGTTAAGAACTGCTCTTAAGACTCAGCCTGGTTCCATTTGCCTCAGTTGTGCAAAATGGGCCACAAGCCTTAATCTTGCTCAGTACCCTGCGGCACAGGCTGGGCTGGCAGTGCCCATGGCAGTGCACGTCCTCCACTGCTGCTGCCCTGAGCCTCCAGGGAAGGGCGGGCAGTGCTCATGTGAGCACGGCCTTGGAGCTGCCAGGAGGGTCAGTGGTCAGCTCCTGTTCCTCACACCTCATCTCACAGCTTGCATAAATTTCTAAGTTACATTGTCAAGTTAGTGAGAGGATGCCCCATGGCACTTTCTAAACAAGCCAGAAAAAGTACCAATGGATCTAAGCCAAAATCCATCAGCATCAACCTGTATCTCGATCTGAGTGGGTTTTGGCTTAAGACAGAAGAGCAGCAGGATGTCCTCTAATCCTTACTTGCAGCACATGCTGCTCTACACGTGAAAAGCCTTCATCCACATCTTTGTTTTTCTCTCATACTCTTATGATTTGGAAACTGGGGGAGAGAACGTGGCCTTCCTGTATTGACTCCATTTGAGGTAAAGGTGCTTTTAGCTGTAGTGACCTGTGAACTGCTGTCAGGACTCCAGCTCTAAATCTGCACCTTCCTGAATGCTTTTTTTGGCCCCACATCCATGCACAGGCGCAGCACATTGTTGGCCTCCCCTGACCAAACAGCCTCCAGGAAATGGCAGCTTCGATTATGGTTGTTGCCTTCCGCTCGGATATACAGGAGAAATGTGGAAAAGGGATGGATTTTTTTCTAAAAATAGTCTTCACGAGTCCCAGTGCCTTCAGTTTGCAGTAGAAAACTGATTCTTGCTTCTGTGCCAAGAACTCTGAATTTGCAAAATCCTGCTGGTCTTTAGACACAATTTGCTATTGAAAGGCCGCAGCCTTCCATGCAGCACTGACCTNGCGTCCGTCCCCCCGCGCTCCGGCGCAAAGCCCGACTTCACCGCCGAGGTGCTCCAAAAGCACGCGCAACCGGAAGGCGGCCGCCCATCCCCACGTAAGGGCGGACGCTTTTCACACGAGTCGATAACTCTTCGCGCGTGGCAGCAGCAGCGGAGCGGCGCCCCGCACGTCCCACCCGGCGCAGAGCGGCTCNTTTTTTTTGGCCCCACATCCATGCACAGGCGCAGCACATTGTTGGCCTCCCCTGACCAAACAGCCTCCAGGAAATGGCAGCTTCGATTATGGTTGTTGCCTTCCGCTCGGATATACAGGAGAAATGTGGAAAAGGGATGGATTTTTTTCTAAAAATAGTCTTCACGAGTCCCAGTGCCTTCAGTTTGCAGTAGAAAACTGATTCTTGCTTCTGTGCCAAGAACTCTGAATTTGCAAAATCCTGCTGGTCTTTAGACACAATTTGCTATTGAAAGGCCGCAGCCTTCCATGCAGCACTGACCTGAGCTCCTTCACTGAACATCCCGCGGAGGGGTGGGCGTGGGGCAGATCCTCACCCGCACACCTGGGGATATTCCTTGTTGTCTTCAGCCCCATTGGCCTCCCCAGCTCCAGTAAAAGCACGTGGTGCTCCTTGAGGGGTTCTGGAACTGCACCATTACCTTGGAGGGTGGACTCGACACAAATTTTACATTGCTTACTTATCTTTAGAAATAATAATGTAATGATAATGCAGTTGCCTAATGTGACTTCTTTTTAATCATGTGAAATCATTTTGGAAGCAAGTTTCTGACCTGCCTTTCCTTATAACAACTCCTTTACGGCGATTACAAATCTGGTACTGTACATGTAATGAAAGAATACAAGGACTGGAAGAGAACAGCGATAATCAGACTGGGAAGTGCCTCAGTTCGGATGTGTGGTCCCATGGACACCCTCCAAGACGCAACGAGCTGAGCTCCTGAGCTGTGCTCAGCACTTCTTGGTGCTCTGCACAACTCCACAGAAGGGCCCTGGGAGCACGCTGCCAGCAACACAGCTTGCAGGAGGCAGAGCAGCTTCTCTGCAGGCGCTGAAGGAGCCCAGCACAGCACAGCACCGCGCAGAGCCTGCATTGTCCACGCACACACCGCTGCAGCACCACGGGGCTCTCTGTGCTGACAGTGCACTGAGCCTGGCCAGCACTGCACTGCATCCAGCCACACTGCTTGGGGAAATCTTTCTCTTAAGCAATTGGCTGTCCTAGGACAGTGAAAGAAGTCCCAGAACTGTCCCTTCTAGGAAGCACGTCAGAACAGATCTGTATTCTGAGATTCTGCAATTCCAGATAAGAGTCATCCTTTAGCTCTGCACTTAGCCCTGCTGGCGTGCAGCACTGCAAAGTTTCCCCACAGGGTATTTCTATCTGTGCCATGAACAGAAATACTGAGAGGTCTCACAGAAAAAGCACAGAATGCTGTTTTTCCCTAATGACATTTCCAGGCACAAACAGCTGAAGGCCACTGTTCAAACAAACAAATGGTTATCTGACTTCCAGATGGTTAAAAGTTCACCTGTGGCTGCTAATGTGAATAAATACGAAATGAGGATAAATGGCTGTTTTGTAAAACAGAAACACACCTCTGGCCGCCGTCAGAGCCGTACGCTGAACAGTGCGGGGTCAGCGGTGCCGGGTGCAGCCCCCACTGCTCCTCGAGGTCCCTTTGTTCCTGGTGCAGCACTGACCCTTTCACTGCTCTCCTCACCTGGAGGGCTTTCAGCTCTTCAACAGTTCTCATTACCCATTTCAAAGTCTTTCCTGTTATTATTTTATGATTTTACCAACTTGAACTCAGCTATCAATTAATTAGTCCTGAAACCCTTTGGCTACCAGAACTGATAAATAGGAATGGAAGACTCTACTTCTATTTCACTTCCTTTATTTTAAATGAAATCTGCGTAAAGAGGACAAATGGCACATTTTCTATTACCAGATACTATTTCATGTCCTCCTTCCTCTTTCCTTTTAATGTCATCATCGGAAGCGATGCGCTTCAGTTCTTTCAGGCGCACTGTGATGATGCTGCAATATATGGTTTATGGAAGGATCAAATTGCTTTTTTTTGTAAATGTCAGCAGCACTCTTTGCTGTCTCCCTGCTGAAACGCAACATCTGATTTCTGCGTAGTACGTTTTCAGCAGTTGCTGTGGGTGGAGAGTCTGCTTATTTGTTTGGTTGGTCTTTACTACCAGGCACTGTCATGGCAACCGCGGCGAGGGCGAACTCATCTGGAGGTGGTTTGCGTACGTCACATCGGCGATGGCAGAACTGCCTCACACCATCTCAACTTTTTCACCTGCTGTGCAAAGGCACAGTTGGTCAGTGTGAGTCCCGGGGCCGTGGCCCCTCCCGGTGGGGCCGCTGTGCCCACCACACTGCGCTGTGCTGGGGGTGAATGTGCACCGCCCGCGTGGGGGGCAGCGAGGGGACGAGGAGGGGCTGCAGCTGCGGACACCACTTCTGTGGGTAAACGAGCATGGCAGCGCTCTGCAGTGCCTAATTATAGCTAATATTCTGTTCATCTGTCTAGGTACTTCTGACCCTTTTACTGTAATTCCTGAGCACTCACAATGTTAATCAGAGATTTTCAATAATTTAAATGTAAGGGTTGGCTCTTCTGCTGGTGTAAATCAATGTCCTTTTTTTTTTTTTTTTTGGCTTTGGAGCTAATCGGAAGGGAGTTGGGATCACTTTCACAGTGGGAAAGTGATCTTAATTTATTAAAGCACACTGCTGCCTTGTAGCCTGTAGCACCAGCTCTCTCTAGAGCTCATCAGCTGCTAAAAACCCACAGGTAATGGCAGGGGGAGAACAGGACCTTGTCACACTGAGCTCTTGGAGTACAGCAGCAGAAACAAAGGCACCCGGTAACTGCAGTGCTGCGGCTGTGAGCAGCACCCAGCAGCACCCTGCTGCTGCCAGGCCTGCTCAGACACACTGACAGCAGACCCAGCTGGACTTCAGTGCACTTTTCTCTTAGAAGTTTTTGAGCCTTGCTTCTGACTGCTGTTTAAGATAGAAAGAAATGGCACAACCAAATGAAAAAGGGAACGGGGAGAGATTTTTAATTGGTAACATCAATTGAAGAAAGGCATAAGTGAATAGTCACAAAAATGTAAATCAGAAACAAGAAGTACAGCAAAGAGACGTTTCTTTGCTGGGACTGGAGATCCCAGACAGTGCTCCAGTGACAACTTAAGCCAAAGCCATAGTACTTTCTTTCCTGGAAAACATTTCATCTTTTCCTTAGTGCTTGCCTGGCTCCGCAGGGAAGCAGCTGACCAGGGAAGCAGGAACTTATGGGGACATGGCACCTCATATTTGTTACAGGAGGTTAAAGGTTCCCTACAGCTTTCCTTTCCCAGACAATCCCATCACGGTACACATCAGCACAGTTAAAGCCTGCAAAGCTCAGAAGCGGTCAGGAATATTTGGTTAAACCTGAAATTACTTTCTATTCCAAACATTCCCTGTTTTTTTCCATGCACAGCTAGATGTTGATATTTGTCAATAAAAATCTACTAAAAAGAAGCACCTCCGTTTCCTCTTGCAGTGACACGCACAGTACCTCACACAGGTCACACTGCCTTCAACCACAAAGAGATTAATAATTTTCCTATCCTTTGTCAGTTGATGCAGTTTCTTTCCTCCCCACACCCGCACTGCTGTTTCCTTCTGATTGGCATTTGTAGCTTAGCTACTGCTGAACTGAAAGGAAGGAATTTGCCAATGCTTTGCTGGAAAGATGCCTGTGCAATGCCTGTCCATTGCAGCCACAGACAAAGAAGGAGACGACTATTGACAAAAGAAAATAAAGAACCTTTTTCCAAACATCTCTAGAGAAATCACCTCATTATAACTACTTCTTGCACAATTCTAGCTCAAGAAAGGTAATGCTGAAGAGCTGGAGCTATCTGCTGCTTAATCAGTCATTCTCACAGGATTATTGTCGTTAAAGTGCATAATTATGAGTAGCAGATGGAGGAGTAGTTGGCTGAAGGGAGGGTGCGGGGAAGGAGCCCCGAGGACCAGCGTGGTTTCTGCTGACGCTGTCCCCTTGGCACAGCAGGTGCAGCGAGCGGCTCGGCCATGGCACCGCGCAGGACTGGGCCCGGCTCGGTGGCTGCGTGCGGCCCTGAGAGCCACGTGTGGAGCAGCAGCGCCGGAGTGATGGGCTGAACCCATGGGAGGAAGCAGCTCCCGTCCAGGTGGGAGCCCGGCAGCCCACTGGGAAGCGTGAAGGCCCGTTCCAGCGGGGGCATGGCCAAAGCGTTCTTCAGGCTGCAGAAGTTCCTTCGGCGGACGCAGTTTCTGCTGTTTTTCCTGACTGCCGCGTACCTCATGGCTGGCAGCCTCCTGCTGCTGCAGCGCGCCCGCCTGGCAGCCCAGCAGGGACCACGTGGGACCTCAGGCCTGGCGCTGCCAGGGCCAGACAGGGGGCCGGGGGCCAGGGCTGCAGACCCTCACCAGGCGCAGAGCCCCGGTGCCCAGCTCCCCGTGGGAACGGACACGCTGCCGGCGGTGGAACCGCGGCACAGCCCGCGCTGGTTGGCGTCCCGCAACTCAGAGCTGAGGTGGCTGCGGAGGAGGTGGTTCCATAGGTTCATCGGTGACCAGGAGCCCATGCAGACAGCGGGACTGAGAGCCGTGAGGGGTGCAGCTGAGCACAAAGGTAAGGGACGCGCCCTCTGCCCACCCCCTGGCACACACATCCACTGCTCCTCCCCAGTCCAACCCAGGCAGAGACCAGCAGCCCGCCGAGGTGTGCCAGGAGTGCCTTCCTGCAGACAGCAGCACTTCCACACCAGTTCCTAAGGGCATGCACAGGCTGGAGTAAGGCTGTGTCCCTGCACGCTGAGCTGTAGCTCCAGAAACATATTTCTACTGGTTGAGTGCAAGTCCAGACAGAAATATACTCCTCTGATTTAAATGATTTTCTCGTCAAGCAGGCAGAGAAGAATGCTGCTGAAGGCTGTGTCTCCTTCTCAGAATAGGGAACACTTAAAAGAGGAGTTTTATTACATTATTTGTCTAAAGCCGCGCAGTAACTTCTGTTTAGAAGCATGTTTCTGCTTTCCAGCATCATCTCAGCTCTGCTAACTAACACATTCCCCGATCCTGGCCTGCCCTCCATGGCCATTCCCACCAGCGTGCTGCCCTTAGAGGGATGAGGCATGGGTGCACACCACTCCTTACACCCTTCCTGAGCACCAATCAGCCCCAAATGAGAAAGAGCCCCAGGATGAGACGCTCAGTGTTTGGGGAGCTTGCTGGAAATTCGCCAGCAGCCAGTGACTGCAGGGGAGCGAGCATCACCGCACGGGGCAGGGCCAGGGCACTGCATTAGCAGCCAGAGCACAAGGTACAAAACTGTACACTTTCCAATCCTCATGATTAAATAATATCCTAAATGGAAAGCGATTCAGGATTGACAGAAATCTGAGCTCACTTCTCTGCGAGCCCAATACTTACTGCTACTAATAAATACATACATGAACCGCTATGGTTTATTCAGTAGGAAATCTTTTAAAAACCAGTCCCCAGGGCAAGCAAAGAAGCAAAGCTGGTGTCTGCAGGCACTCACCTCTGCGTGAGTCCTGCCCTGGGACTGCCCACTCTCACCGTGCTGTGCTACAGCCCCGGCTCTGCCCACCTGGAGGCCAAGCACAGGGATGCAGAAAGCATCAGGATTCACACTGGGTTGCTGCCAGGGAGGGAGGGATGTGTTGGCCATGTGTATCAACACTTGTACAGAACTGACCTCCTGGCACCTGTGGGCACAGAGCTTTCCCACCCGTGTGAGAAAAGGACAGGGCTGCTCTCAGTGCAGCATCAGTCACCAGCAGCAGGAAGCCCTCGCATGCCAGCTGCTCAACCTACACTTTGAGGCCGCAGCACCAGGCTATGGCTTTGCTGTCTTTGATGCATCGCTTTTCAGAAGAACTGGCAGCACAAGAAGAATGAGATCAGAATGAGTAGGTACCATTTTACTACACTGCTCCTTCTTCCATTGAATAAATTCATCCAAAGGAGCACGTTCTCAAAAAGGGTTTCACCAAGTGACTCCTATCATATGAACTGCTGGAAATGGAAACAAGAAGGCAACAGCAGCAGTGCATGAAGCTGCATCACACAGCTGCTGGAGCCTCTGAGGCACAGAGCTCACGGGAGCTCCACAGGTGCTGCACACACTGCTGCCAGCACCCTGCTGCCAGGAGCAGGGGCTCTCCCAGCAGCCTGCCCTGGGCATACAGCCTGATGGCAGCGCCTGGCCAAGCAGAAAACAAGCCTGGTGCCAGCCAAAGCCCAGCATGGGGGCATGGGGACCTGGTACCCACCCAGCTGAAGGGCTGCCACCAGCAGCACATGGCCTTGGCACCACCAGGTGAACCTGGTGCTGGTCAGCACCTGCTTTGAGGGACTCGTCATGGACAGGAATCCAGAGAAGAATCACCTGAACGCTCCAGGATTTGCTGGGCTGCAGTGGGGCACAGCCAGCCCTGAGCTCTGCCTGCTGCCAGCTGCTGGTTCCCTTCGGCCATGGGCTGCTGGGCTGCTCTTCATCCTGATGGGGACTGGGCTGTTTTTTCTGGTTAATGAAGGAGCAGATAAGAGGTAAAGCAACACACTGCGTGTTTGAGATACTCTGATATCAGGAAGAGCATGAACTTCTGCAGATTGCATGAATCGCTTTTAAAACTTCTTTTAAAACTAAAAGGATTGATCTTGAAAACTCCCCATAACAGTAGTAAAGGCTAGTGCCCATATTCGTCATTAAGCTAGTGCCTTGCTGGAGTTCTGATTGCTGACAGAGGCAGCCAGGAACACTAGTTAATGCTACAAGCCATTGAATTACATTGATTCAAATGCACATCATTTGAATATCTGACTGAACGTGAAGTGACACTGTTAATAACAGTATTGTTAACAAGCATTGAAAAGCTTTTGGAAATTATGATCAATTAAAAATTTAACTTCCTATGTAGAGCATATGATCACCCCCACTCCTCCTGGTAGCCATACAGCCTCGTTACTGCACCGTGGGTCCCTTCCAAGCACAACGCCGTTCCCCGCCTGCGGATGCTCAGTGCCTGACAGCACGGCACCCAGGCTCTGCCCAGCAGACAATGGCTCTGACTTTATTTCAGAGTCTTTTATTGTTAATATAATGCTTTTTAATTTCAGTTTTCATCATAGATTCTCTTCCTGTCCGCAGTCCTGTTATTTAATGTCCCAGTGTTGTCATCTCAGTGCTGCTATGTCCAAAATCAAATTTCCTTTTTCCATCGTATATTAATGGTAACATGCACCTGTAACCACGAAACTGCTGTACAGTAGTGGGGTGCTACATCAGCCTTCCAATCACATACTAAAAAGTTAAAAAAAAAAATAAAAAAAAAGGGTTAGAATTGTATTGTGTTCTGTTCAGGACAACAAAAGAGGCTTAACAGAGGATGCAGCGTAGCGGAAATAATTCTCTTTCATATGCTAACTAAAGCAAGACATAAGCTAAAAGATTCACTCACACCAGAGAAAAGAAGATAGCTTAACATGATAGAGGCAGTGCTGCCTAGTTAGGGCTGGAGTTATCTTTCCATTATAACTTTAATATAAATCTACGCATGCAAAGCAAATTGATTTTCTTAACATTTTTCGTGCACCATCTTATTCTCAACTAGAGATTTTCAAGAAAACCTGGGAGAAATCCAAAAGGATATCCCTCAGTTCCACCATTTTAAGGCCCTGTCCCCTCGCAGCCCCGGGCAGCACGCAGATGGGGATGGCTGCCATCCTCCCTTCCACGCCCATCCCAGCACCACTGCGCTCAGCACTGCAGCATCCCCCAGCACAGCCATGCCTGGGGCCCGCGGCCGTGCACACGTCCTGACTCTGCCTTGCATGCACACAGGCACCTACGTGGGCTGCTTCAGCGATGACTCGAGGGAGAGGACGCTGAAGGGGGCTGTATTCTACGACTTGCGAAAAATGACGGTGGCTCACTGTCAGGAGGCGTGTGCTGAGAGGTGAGATGCTCTTTCACAGCAGGTTTTTTCTGACAGTAAGCAGAGCAGAATTTGAGATGGGAAAGGCCCACATACATTAAACGTGCAGCATCTGTGAAAACTGTGATCGCCTCAGACCCTCCAACATAAAGCAGCTCTGCTACTCTCTTTGGGACAGACTGTGTCCCTGCCGCCCATCTACTGCTCTTCACTGCAGCACAACAACTGAGATGCGTTTTCTGTTGATCTGGTCAAAACATGGCAGTCCATCAGGAGTTGGTTAGGCACTTCCTCAGCACAGATCCCTGTGCTCACTGCAGCACAGCCCGGTCCCAGGGGCTCCCCCTGCCCAGCACACCCCGCAGAGCAGCACGCAGCTCCATCAGTGTGCACTGAGTGCAGCTGCAGCCAACCCCACCGGGCCCCCACCCCCCGTGCAGGGAGCTCAGAGAGCCCCCTCTGACTGTACTGTGCTGCACCCACAGGGCCTATGCCTACGCGGGTCTGGCGTACGGAGCCGAGTGCTACTGTGGGAACAAGCTCCCATCCATCGCCTCCAGGCCTGAGGAGTGCAACAGCGAGTGCAAGGGCGAGAAGGGCTCCGTGTGCGGCGGAGTGAACCGGCTGTCGGTGTACAGAGCGGAGGAGCCGCCGATGGCCGCACCACGACGTAAGTGTGCGCGACGCTGCTCTTGGTGCTGAGGTTGGCACTGTGCACGCTGCTGCTGCTGGAAGCTGCGGGACAGAGCTGCCCACGCGGTTTTGGCGTGGTCCCTGGCTCCCTCCCTGCAGCAGCAGTGCTGCCTGGGAAGGTGGTAGCAGCGGGAAGCAGGGCAGTGCTGTTTGCAGCGGGGCAGAACTTTAGCTGAGGGAACGGCTTCCTTCTACATCCTTTGCAAAGGCACAAAACCTCGTGCTTAAGACACAGCCCCAGAACAGCTTAAAAACACCCACCAATACCATCCTTAGCTCAGAATTAATCCTAAGCAAAGTAAATCCTGTGACTGCAGCAGGAGAACAGAGACCAGAGACAGAAGTGCTTCAGTCCCTTAAGAGAAGTCTATTCGGTGACAGGAATGAGACCCAGAGTTCCACTTTCCCAAGGTCTTCTGTTCTAGCGGCACCTGAGATGTTTGTTTCACCTTTGGATGATACTGCTTGTCATCTACTCTCTGTAATGCTCATCTGCTCAATTAGCTGCCACGAGAGACACAACTGATAAACCTCTGGGCCGACACAAGGCACATAAAACACCCACACCACTGAGCACAGCTTTGCTTTTGGAGAGCTCACAGGAACCTCTGGATGTTATTTGCTGAGAACAAGCCATCCAACATCAGCCCTTTCCCACATCAGTTCTGGTAAGCGTTGTTTGGGTTGGCCAGTAGGCACAGACCAAGACTCAAAAGACCCAAATAGACTATTAGCCCTATTAAGTCACGTTGGGTGAATTATATCAATAGTGTTGGTACAGAAAGATGAAGACATTTTCCACCTCTGTAAAGCTCACAAAAAACTGCAGAAATGTCAGATCACACAGACTTCTTTCCTTTTCCAACCCAGCCACACAGCACTGTTTTCTCCATTATCATTAGCTCATCTGTGCAAAAGCATTGTCTCACCTGGGACAGGGAGTTTGCATGATAAATAGCTCTGGGTTTTTGGTGGTTTCTGTCAGGGGATGCTCCTTAGCAGGAGGGAAGAATTGCACTACTGCTCATAACCACCATGTGGGCCACATCTCGACTTCAATCAGTGATGCAAAAAAATGGAGCAATTCTGCCCAGCTTGGCAGCGAATGTAGAGGGACAGTTCAGATCACAGGCTGGTGCTAAAGACTTCAGTGATTCTCCCTGAGCAGCTTACAGAAGCCTAGTTTGGATTTTGAAGACTGCAGCAAACTTCTTTGCCCTGAAAAGAAGGGAGGGGAGGGAAGGAAGAGGAGCAGACTGCAGGAAGGTGTGCCCCCGCAGAAGCCCTCAGGATTCACTGAAATTCCTTTTCTGGTGCAAATGATGGGAAGCTTCGTAGCTTTTTATCGGGGCTTTTAAGCCTTTCAGGGGAAAGCACGTCTTCAAAAGAAACCCAGGAGTTGCAAACAATAGCAATGCCCTCCACTGGTGGAATTTAAATTAAACTCCTTGCTGCAGCCCTACTTTCTGGGGTTAGTACAAAGCCAGAGGCATGCGCTCCTTTCAGGACCACAGGATTTGCAGCACATTTTTCTAGTGTATATCATGGTTTCTCTTATTTCTAAAGTATTCGGAATATAAGATTTATTTCATTATTCTTTAGCTTCTGAACCTAATACTGTTCTTTGTGATAGAGGCAGGATACTATGGACCTTGTTTTCTCAAGAGAAACCTATTTCATATCCCTGCAGGGAGGAATGTTATCTATCGAGGATGTTTTAGAGCTCCAGAAAATTTAACAGACACCTTTCCAGCCTCTTTGATACAGCCCAATTTGACGGTGGAGATGTGCTCTGAATTTTGCTCCAAGAAAGTAAGAACAGTTCTCATTTCACATCCTTTCTCCTTTTTTGTTACTTTAAATTTTAATCTTCTAAAGGAATAGCAGAGATCAGTGCCTTACAGCTCTGAATTTGTGAATGAGTTTCTGAAGGACAGAACTCACCAGAGTAAATACGCAGCGATGCCAGGCACCGCGCTGTCCTTCTGAAAGCAAACATTAGAGAACATTTGCCTGCAGAATCCCCCTGCAAACAGCAGCAATGGCACAGCCACAGTCCCCACTGTTACACACCTTCCAGATGTTACAGTGCTCAGTTCTTGTCTACAATAGTACCACTTCTTATCTCCAAGCAAAACACTACACAACACAAACAAACACCAGAGTTACATTTTTTCTTCTTTTTAACTTTTCCCTTGAGTCACATTTTCCTTTTCCTGCAGTGGCAGTGCATTTCAGGCATGCTTGTTGGCAGACACAAAAGCAATTTGGCATGTTGTTGGCACGAGTGCAGAGGCTATGTATTAGCTATGAATGAATGATGCAGGAAGGAGAAGCTTATGAAGTCCGTACTAGATTTTTTTCAATGAAACCTATGGAACACTGATTGCAGGTGCTTTGGGGAAAAAGGTCACAATTTAATTCCATTGTTTGATTTTGGTGAGCACTTCCTGCAAATAACAGAGCTTTTTTCTTCTGCTTGATTAAAACCCAGCCCTGTTCAGAAAGGAGAAAAAACTGCAGTGCACACAAAGCAGCAGCAACTCGAGAGAAGTGGGGCTGGAACACAAAAAACCAATGTGAGCTTTAACCCTGGATAGCAGAGCAAGCCCTGTGATAACAGTGGAAATATTCATCCCCACTTTAGTTCCTTTCCTTTCAGAATAAGACAGACAACATCCTGGCTACTGCAGGTCTGTTTAGCTCTCCTGAAGTCTGGGCAGGATGGGCATTTCAGTCCCACCCATTATGCTATAGAGAATAATCCCCCCAAATCCTGTGCATCCTAAAGAGGTTGGTGGGCTTTTCATAGGACTGTTTGTAGGACTAGCTTGAGTCCTATATTTAAATACACAAATTACTCTTCTGCTCTATGGAGATTTAGAAGAAAACCAAACTGCAACATAGCACATTTATTTGTTAGTCTTGCAAATGGCCTTGTGCAGCCAAAAGTGTAAGCTCGAGTCCTTGGAAGCATGTGAGATACAAATTTGAGGTAAAAACTTTATGAAACCTGCTAAATAGCCTCACTGATCAATTTCTTTCTTAATTGTGAGTGATGATATGCCTTAATAGCTACCCATTATCACCCCATAACACAGAGCTATGAACGTATTTCTTTGCCAGAAGACATAATTTTCATATATGCTCTTTTGAAAGCCAACCTGCATAGTAAATTAGCCACCTCCATCTGAATTTGTATTTTTAAATATTCAGTCCTTCTACCTTTCAGCTGCTTTTTATAGTTACATACAATGAAAAAAAAAAGGACACAGTGTTGAGAAAAGAACCCCACATCTCAGTGCATCCAAAGGCCACTCCAGCAAGTTGGCAGCCTCAAACTTGACCACCCCCAGGATGCTGCTTTGGTGCATTCCCAGGGAGAAACCCACAGACGTTCTGATTTCAGAAACAGACCTGCTATTTCGGTTTCCAGATGCAGCTACATGCAATTATTTTCTCATAAACAAAAGCCTTCTGGGACAGCTTGCAGGATGGACACATTTGGAGCATACTCTCAGGTTCAGTGCAGACACACGCCTGTTCACAGGCACACATTTTCCTGGCTCACTTGTGTTTCAGCAGAGTGCAGCACTACAGATCTGCATGTTGAATCTGAGCAGGACAAGCTCTGCCCTTCACGTGCAGATGCCTCAAGCATTAAGCACAGCTGGGGGCTGAGTGAAGCTGCTGGCTTGTAGCTGCCAATGAAACGTGTATGGGAGGTCAGGGCTGAATATGACATTTCACAGTCACTTACTGCACTGCATTAGGCAGATGCAGCCCAGGCAATCGATCGCTGATTTCTCTGCTTGGCACTGGTGCTGTGGGTCCAGGCACTACCACTCTGCTCTTCCCAGCACACTGCAGGCTCTGATGCCACCTGCGCCCTTCTCCCCTGTTTCCAGCCACATGTTCTCCTTCCCCCATCCCAGAAATAACTCTTCGATAGGTGTTTTGTACGCTGCATGCTGCTAGGATTACTGGACTTCACAGTGGAAGCAGGAGGTGTAGCATTAATACAAAAGCTAGTGGAGGCAATGGGAGCAGGGTCCAGGTACACAGTTATTCTACTGCTTATAGTGAAAACCTAAGTCCATCTGCAGGAAAGCTTGGGAAAGGCATTGAAACACCTGCAGAAAGAAAGAAAAGATGGAAAGCCAGCAAGAGAGTGCTCACACAGTGCTGCCTGAGCAGCAGGGAGGCTGCACACACAGGGAGCAGCCTGGCCACCTCTGCAGCCCCAAATCCCTGTTGCCCTGAATCACATATAGCCACAGGTAGTGATGCAGAGTGGTTGCAGAACAGTACTACATTGTCCTGGTCTTGCTTTGCCTTTACAACAGTGATTGCACAGAGATGCAGAAGGGTGGGGAAGCACCTGCTCAGGTCTGTTAAGAAATCTGCATCCTTTCTAAAAAGCAAGTCCCTTGCAGGCACCACTTGGCAGGAAACACAGGGTACATTCTTATTCCAGGCTGCACTTTAGGGCCAGGATGTTTATTCATTTCTCAAACGGAGAAACACTGCTTCATAGTGAAGGGAAGATTTCTGTTTGCAGGCAGACAGAACTATTTTGCCCTTGGATCAAATCACTAAATAGATTTTGACAACGTCGTATCTCATTCACTAAGCAAATTTTGGCTGTTTGGGCACAGATGGCATACGTGTTGTATTTGACTCCTTATCAGAGGATGAACACGTGGAGAAGAGCAAGAGATAAGCTGCTCAGTAGTCCTGGCACGAACTCCCAGACTCCAGAAGACTTTTAAAAGGCAAAAAGTGTTGTTATGGAATAGGTAGAATTGAATGCTCTGCGCTCCAATAACCCCTGAGCTTCCTTCAGCCACTGTCATTGAGGTCGAGCCCTTCCATGCATACTGATGCACCACACGCCAGAGAGACTGTGGAAACCTGAGAAAACACACACCCAGTCAGTAGAGATGAGGACTGAATTTTAGGGCCAATTTTAGTAAACTGGGAAATGGACTTTTTCTATGGAACTCCTAAGCACTTGCTAATTTATTCAGTGAACGACAAGCAGATGTTTTCCTCCAAACCCCTCTATTAATTCTCATCAATATTAGCAGAGTGACCCAGCACCATCGCTCTGCATCTGTTGCAGAGCACAGCAAAGCTGCTTTGCAACTTGATCCCTTCTCTGGATAAGATCAGTAAACCAAAACCTGAATCAAACACATTGAAAAATGTCTTACAGCCAGAAATTTCACTGGGAATTATTTCCTTGAGATGAACACCACCTACAGCAGCAAGCTTGTTCTGTGAAGGGATCTGTTACTGACAGCAGTCAGCCTGGGTTTCACATGAGGTCTCCCCACCTGGAAGCAGGATGCCATCCAGGAGGTGCCGTGCCCAAGGACAGAGCCCAGCTCCTGCTGAGCAGTGCTGTGCCCACGTGGCAGCTCCAGCCCTTTGTGCCCCAGCAGATGCCGTGGGGTGGACTTGGTGCTGCAGTCCCAAGCACAGCAGCACTCAAAACCTGCGCCAGCCCCTCTGCAGACACTGTGAAGGAGTCATAGTAAGATGCAAACAGAAATGTGTGACTTTAAGCATAACTGCAGCTCACTCCTCAGTTCGGGTGCTGTGGCACAGCACTGAACTGTTGCTTCAGAGGTAAATAAAAACAGCCTTTCCCACTCTGAAGTTTCAGGTGCAGTTACGTACTAGGACTGGAGGAACATTACCAAATTATGTGTTTTACAAATAATGAAAAAACAGCATTGTGAATTTTCAAGCCTTACAAGATCTGTCTGAGAACCATTTTTTAAGAAATTGCAGTGTGAAAGACAGCAGCAGTATAAGAAATGAGCTTTACAATGATATATCAAACACTGCTTTGATCTTGACAGTGGCTTGTGAAGATTTATCTTCCTTTGCATAACGGGAGCATTCCCCACAGGCTGCTGATGCCGTGGCATTTGTGCACTGATCTATTTTCTCTCCATCGCAGGAGTTTCCCTTGGCAGTGATCCGGGGGCGGGAGTGCTACTGCGGGTACCCCACGGGGCGCTTCCCACTGCGGCACGGCGCGGACCGGCGGCTGTGCAGCACGATGCCCAACGCCAGCAGCACCGTGGGGGGGGGTACTGCCTGGCCTACCAGACCCCGGTGCAAGGTACAGCCCCCACACAGCATGCAGAAGCTCCTGCTTCACTGCAGCATCACCCACAGCGCACAGCGAGAAAACACCCCTTATCTAAATCCTCCCCGCACAATCGTGCTCATAAATATGCATTTTTTCAAGCATTATTTCTAAACGTTCTCTTGTTAAGCTGCACAGCCCCTCCATTGAGAAAAATAATGTTTTCTCAGGTGGAGAGGAGGCAGCGCCCAGGCTGCCAAGCCTGAGGCACCGGTACCAGGACCCTGCCTGGCTCCTCACGTGCTCCCTGAGCACACACCGGCCCTGTTGGGCAGGCACAGAGACAGCACTGCAGGCTCCCATTCTGCTCTGCCCATCTGCCTCCGCTTGCTTTCATGAGACTGCTGCTATCTGCCACATCTGTGTAGATAAGGGGCAGCACATGGCAGCCTTCTTGGCTCTGTGCTGGCACTTTCAGGCCATGGCTTCATCTGTAGGTTAATCTAAGGAAAAAAAAAAAAAAAAAAGATTGATCTCTCCTTTATTTCCTGGCTTCTTTTTGAGTCATCACATCACTGGGGCTCACTCTTTCCCCCTGCCCTCACTTTTAAGGCACACCAAGCCATAGGAGCAGGACTGGCAGGAGAGCTCTGTTCAGTCCCCGCTGGCAGTCAGCACCAGGCAGGCTCCTAACGACCTCAGGCCCTTTTCTAATCACAGCCCGGAGGCTGAACTGAGTGCCAGTTTGTTTCAGTAGGAGAGTTCCTCCTGCATTATAAAACTTGCTGTTTTCAGGCACAGCCAACCTGCCAGGCAAACAGCAGCTAACGATCAAAGGGCTTTCATCGCAACTTGCTGGCAAGTAGAATGGTTCTCTGCAACTCTAACAAAAAGCATCACCTAACACAAAGCCAGTGAAGACCTTTTCTGAGAATAATCTCTTTGGCTCCTTATGGCTGAATTAATTTTCAGAAGTAGGTGACTCACAACTGGACTCAAATTGATATCCTATATTTCTAAGGGAGAAAGAAGCAATAAACCCTGTAATCAAGTGCTGTCAGCAGAATTAATTAAAAAACCACAATGCTAACAATGAATTATCTTCTATACCCACAGACACCCGCTGCACAGACAGGAAATTCCTAACAACAAAATCCAAAGGGTTCATTGCTTTGTCAAGCTTCCCAGGGGCTGGCAACACATGGGCTCGCCATTTGATTGAGCACGCCACTGGCTACTACACGGGGAGCTATTACTTCGATGGAGCCCTCTACAACAAAGGTACCATTTCCAGGGGGTGATGGGACACACAGCCATTCTGAGGCACGGGGCTTTGCTTGCTCCAGCATCCTTCTGCTTGGAGCCACCCAAGGGCCTTCACTGCTGTTGCTCCCAGCAGCTGTGGGGGAGCTCACAGCGTGGCTCCTGCCCCAATAACCCCTTGCTGGCAGGAATCCTGGTCCCAGGTACTGAGCAACAAGTTTAATCAGCTGGTGTTCTCACAACAGCGAGGTCTTGTTTAAGAGTGTAAAAAGTCACAGACATGTGGTCAAGTGGAAAAAAAAAAAACAACAATCTTGTCTTATAAACAGGCTTCAAAGGGGAAAAAGACCACTGGGGAAAGCAAACGGACCACTGTGTGAAAACNGAGGCACGGGGCTTTGCTTGCTCCAGCATCCTTCTGCTTGGAGCCACCCAAGGGCCTTCACTGCTGTTGCTCCCAGCAGCTGTGGGGGAGCTCACAGCGTGGCTCCTGCCCCAATAACCCCTTGCTGGCAGGAATCCTGGTCCCAGGTACTGAGCAACAAGTTTAATCAGCTGGTGTTCTCACAACAGCGAGGTCTTGTTTAAGAGTGTAAAAAGTCACAGACATGTGGTCAAGTGGAAAAAAAAAAACCTGACAATCTTGTCTTATAAACAGGCTTCAAAGGGGAAAAAGACCACTGGCGAAGCAGACGGACCATCTGTGTGAAAACACATGAAAGTGGCAAGACAGAGATAGAGATGTTTGACTCTGCTATCCTGCTGATACGGAACCCCTACAAATCACTCATGGCAGAATTCAACAGGAAATTTGCTGGGCACCTGGGCTACGCTGCGGACCGCAACTGGAAGAGCAAAGGTAGCATGTGGGGTGCCCAGGGCTCAAAGCCTGCAGTCATAGCGTGCTAGGAAGGGGTAACACTGGGACAGGATCCCAAAACCTGAGGGATCACTGCGAATATTCAGTGGGACTCGAGCACCACCACACAGAGACCAAACCCAGAAGCACTGGTGCATCTGTCACACTGACAGCAGTGCAGCACCTGCACTGCAGCATTGCTACCAAAGAAGCTCACAGCAGAGAAAACGCATCCAGGCGCAAGTGCCTGCTGTGCAGCCCATCCATCAGGCTGTGTGCAGCGAAGGAAGCTTCCCCCTGCAGCATGTAATAACAGAGAGAAATCTAATTTAAAATTGAGGGTTTGATGAAGCATGACTTCCTGAAGGAAATTTTACAGCACTGTACGGGTGCTACTGCACTGCAGATAAATAAAGACAGGAGCAATGAGGGGACTTCAGTGTTCCATGAATGCACAAGATGACTTGCTGGATGGTGGCACTGCAGTCACCCTGCTGCATTCAGACTGCAACACGGGAAGGATTCAGCACACATTTCTCCCCCTGCATGTTTCAGGCATAAAAGCTGTGACTTGGCAAACCGCTTTGCTCAGGGCTCTGGGGACTGCAGGAGAGTACCCTTTGTCACAGCTTGTTTCTTTCCCAAGTCCTTGCATCACCTTTCATCAGCCACAGCTCAATATACATTTATCAAAACCTAGACAAAATAGCTCTCAGAAAAGGGAAAACAAAGCCTGGAGGGAATGACTTTCCCATACTACAAACTACAAATTGTTGTACTTCGGCCACAGTTGCACTTTACCCAGTGCAAAACCTTTAGCTTGACCCTCAGAAAATTAACAAGAGATTAAGATGTCACATACAAACAGTAGAGGGAAAGTATTTCAGTAAATTTTGTCACAGCGATCCTGGCAAGTGACAGCAAATCCCTCCCATGTGCCAGGAACAGAAGCACCTTCCCTGTTAATTCTGTTTCCTTAACCTATCTCTCTAGAAGCAGTAAGAAGATCACATCACTCAACACCCCTAGATCGAGAAGCACTCCAGGCCCCAGCCAAAACCAGGGTCTCAATGCTGCATCTATATTAATTTATATGTACATGTATATACAAAATAAAGAACAGCCCCCATATCTTTCTCAAAGTACATCTGAAACATAGGTAAGATAGGAAAACAGCAGAAGCAAAAAAAAATCTGCTTGAAATAGTTTGGCAAAAAACAGCTCAATGAGCAGCCAAGCAGGTCAGTTCCCCTTCACTGTTCTCATCCAAATGCTTCTCCCTTCTCTTTTTGCCCTTCCCCAGCCCCTGCACAGAGCTGCGTGCTCATGCAAAGCAGAGAGTTCAGCTCCTAGAAGCACAGCATGTTGAAGATGCCAAGCTGCAGCTCTGCCTCTGCGGTGCCCCAAGGGGCTCCCAAGCAGCTGGGTGACTCCCAGCACTGCTGGTGCCTGGAACTGACAAGTCCAGGTGGCTGTGCATTTGGGAACTTCACATCCTCACCACTCTGCACAGCAGGAGAGTAGTGCCCATCTCCTCACCGTGGTTGCAGAGCTGAATAGTTGCAGCCCTGCAGCAGGCCATGATGCTCTTCCCAGCACTCACATCCAACCACATACATGAGCAGGACCTCTACTCTTGTTCCAACTTAGTATCTGGAACATCGTGGAAGCATCCTGGCTAACATGCTCTCATTTTCCTGTTTTTCCATCATCTAGACTGGCCAGATTTTGTGAACAGCTATGCTTCCTGGTGGGCCTCCCATATCCTGGATTGGCTGAAGTATGGAAAGCGTCTGCTTGTCATCCACTATGAGGACCTGAAACAGAGCCTCATCCCCAAGCTGAAGGAGATGGTGGAGTTCTTGAACATGACAGTGACGGAGGACCGGCTGCTCTGCGTCGAGAACAACAGGGACGGGAACTTTAAGCGGTCTGGTGCTAAGCAAAAGGATTTTGAGCCATTCACCCAGGAAATGAAAGATCTTATCAACAGATACATCCTGACAGTGGATGAGGCCCTGAGGGGAAGAAATTTCACAGGGCTGCCCAGAGAGTATGTGCCAAGATGATAGCATGGTAGCACTCAATTGTGCTTAAAAATAATTTTTTAAAGAAAAAAAGACTAGACCTTATAGCAGTGAAAGCAAAGATACTTGGAGAGTCTGCTGAGCAGTGCAAATTCTCTCCTCTCCGGGGTGTTCTTCAGGGCACTAGGTGCTCCAAAAGGCAAGCAGCAGACAACAGAAATTTGGGTGGCAGAACAAGGCTCTGCCGCCAGCATCTGCCTGCACACACTCAGAGCCTCTCAGGAGAGCTCCACTGCTCCTCGCTGCTGGGGATTTCACAGCTACCAGTTTGGAAACAGGCATACGTAAAGGGAGGAGAAGTATGACAACGCCGATAAGCAGTGTTCATCTGTGCACTTAAAACTCGTTCCTTTCTTCTCAGCACGACCCACGGCTTCCCTCTGCAGGGCCACCCCCCTGGCCCCACGCTCCCCACCAGCTGCAGCCCTGATGGAACAGAGGTCCCTGTGCCAGGTGCTGTGCAGGGGAGCACTGGGTCAGCAGCACGGCCAGAGGGGCTGTGAGGCACCTCTGTTATGTGAAATAAGGGATTCCTTCAAAACTTGCCCAAAAACATTAGTTTTAATAAAACAAGAAGTTTGTATAAAGGGAGCTGGGCTTCCTCTGTGTGTCACTGGTGCTTAAAAATTAAAACTATCACAAATGACACATCAGGCACGCTTCAGCCTCCGCCCATCCAGCACTGCTCCTGTTGGTGCTGGGGAGCTGCCCCCAGGCCACACAGCTGATGTCCAAACCCAGAAGTCCCCTCCTTCTGCACAAGTAAAGGAAAAGTAGCTCCATAGCCTCCTTCTTTTCCGTAAGTCCAGGAAAAGGCAAATAGGGAAGAATTTAAAAACAATCCAGAACAAAAGAGGTTGTAGCAAAGGGATTTGGAAAGCTTTATTCAGCTTCTGCTACTTAAAACTAACCTCCAGCATTTTTCTTTTTCACCTGAGCTGTATTTAATGGTTGTCACTGAAATGTTAATGACAGAAAAGCAGGCAAAACTGCAGAACGCCACTCCCAGCAGCTATAAAACATCCTTAAAGTTGGATCACTGTGAAGGAAAGACAGAAAAAAAATCCCCAAAATTCACTTTGAACACCAACTGCTAATATTTCTAAAGCAGTACAGGCAGGGCTGTACCTTCATCTGCCTTTTATCCCAAGTCGGTGGTTCAAAAGCACTCGGGATGTCAGAGCTCTCTACCACCACCGACCTCAACCTGGCAGCAGGTTTGCACAGCTGACACTGGTGCAGCACACTGCCCCGTAAAAAGGCTGCACAGGCATGACCTGATTCATGCAGTATAAGGAGTGGGTTTGTTTGTTTTAAACAAAAACCATACTCAGTACACAAACACCGGTCAGACGCAGAAGGAGAACGACTGAACCAGCACACATGGTTAGCGCTGTCCAGGTGACAGACTATCACAGAATCCTTAGAGTTGGAAGGGACCTCTAAAGGTCATCAACTCCCCTGCAATGAAGAGGGACATGCACAGCTAGATCAGGTTGCCCAAAACCTGATTATACAGGACTACCTTGATTACACAGGACTTCTGGCATAAGATCCACAAGATCTGACTGACACATTTGAACTGTTCTCCCCACAACTTGTTAGAATTTGTTCATCCTTCTCTTCCCAAGAGACTATCTGTAAACAGAGGTTATCTGTAACAGTTACTGGTATGCTGCAGGTAGACCTCTCTGCATCCAGAGGGACCTCAGAGGACAGAAGGCTCCGAAGCAGCAGACTATTAAAACTAGAGCAGACTGAAGAACAAATCATACTGGGACTCCCTTGCTTCAGCCAGGTCACAGAACAACACTTAGCAACAGCATTTCTAGAACCAGTTCAATTCAGTTGTGTCTTGGGCTGTCATGAGTAAGAGCCAAGCAACGAATGATAAGTTTCTTTGAATTATTTCTCCTACTGCATCCATTGCATGCACATATCCTGCTGACACATGGGAGTGGATGAAGGAAATCACACACAAAAAAAGCGATTTCCCTTCAAGGCAGGATTTTCCTATGCTCAACAAGCTATATGCTCATTATACTGAGCTTTAATTAAACAGGATGTTTTAGTTGGAAAAAATAAGCTACCATGCCATTAAAAGCCATGCTGATGTTCACGTTCATTCTTCTCCTTATTTCGTATTCAGCAGTAGGACAGTAGAGATAGAAGCATGCGTGCAATTCCCTCAAGCTTTCAGCTTCCTTCAGGAAGTGAAAGCTGTGATGAGTCACCAGCAGGCAGTACGAACAAAGCAGAGATGCTACATTTAAAAAAATCTCTGCTTTGAGATCTGCTTACCTCGTGTTCACTTGAACTGTTCTAGAGCGAGGAAAGGAAAAAGAAAAAAAAAGAAGAAACTTCCCAGGCACAGAGGACATAACAATAGGAGAGAAAACAGCTTTGCTTCCTGGAAACTGACTGCAAAATAAAACCTTCAAAGCAATACTAACATTATCACCAGCCTTTCTGCAATCCAGCCTGAGTTGCTTTATTAATTTTCCATTAAACTCGTCTCTACTGAAACCTATTATTCACTGCTAAGACCAAGCTACTACTCTACTACAGCAGCATTAACCTCCATAAAATAATTAAAGGATGGGTTTTCAGCAAGAGACCTTATGTGTCACCTCTTTGGAACTTAATGTGTCTTTCAATGGCCTTGAATATAATGAGATGTTCAAATATAGAAAGTTGAGTTACTGCATTTTCCATTGTGACATCTATGCAGCCAGAAAGATCCAACTTCTCAGCTGGGTTACTTACAATTTACTTCTGACCCCGGGTAGTCGAGAGCAATCTTTAAGGAAGCTACCCTTCTAATCTGCTTTTTATATTAGCCTTTAATTACTCTAACAAATTTGCAGATGAACAAATTAAAGGACCATAAGTCAGCTCTTCTCCTTTGAACCACAACTTCTCAAAGGAAGGCATTTTTTAGCCTTCTTCATACTCAGAAGAGGAGAGATCTTTGTCTCAGCCCTTTTTTTTCCTTATAACATCAATTAACTGCTCTAAGCTCAGAAGTTTTTCCTATTGCAATACTCGATCCACCACTTTGAACACAATGGTCCACGTTCTCAAGCAGTAACGTTGTTTACTTTCTTACAGTAACTCCACACGAGTGCTCAAGGAAATGCAAGAGTTATACCAGAAAATGCATCATTTCTTCACCTTGGGCATGAGCACTGTTGACAGACCCACAATTTTTAACCCCACTGTCTGAAGAGCAGCAAAGAAATAAAGGGTTGCTCTCAGTCACAGAAAATGGCATTGAGCACTCCCATAAATGAAAAGAGACACGATTTCAGTGCATTATTAAAATGAAATGTTTTATGCAACAGTTAGGACTGTGTGATAAGCCCAAAGACTATTAAATGAAATCAATCCTAATTAATGCTTCCCCACTCTGTTGAGCCAGCGCTCCCCCCACCATTCCTGCAGAGCTCCATCCCCCCAGTCTGGTTCAGCTCTCAGGTCACAGCCCAGCACGGGGCTCCCGCACCTTCCAGGACACAGAGGGGCACAGAGGCAGCACGCGGGGTCACTGCTGCCCTCGGGGGACAGAGCTGTGGGACAGCTGGTGGCAAAGGAGGCTGACACCTGACACGGTTTTAAAGCTAAAGGATGTGCTGATGGAGCCCATCGTGCCTGCTTGTTCCTTTCCAGTTTTGCAGGCAGAAGCTCAGCAGCCCGGCATGGCAGCTCCGCATGGGGGTGGGTGGGTGGTGACGGAGCCAGAGAGAGCCCATAAGCAGATGAGCTCCTCGCTCCCCGGGGCCTCTGCACGACTGAGCTCCTGCTGAGGGGATGTGCCAAGAAGTACTGCGGCCCCACTGCCAGGAGCAGCCCAGGCACTGAGCACACAGCACCTTCCAGCAGAGCAGCTCCTGCCTCACCCAGCCCCAGTCACAGCTGCTCCGAGGCCACATGCAAAGCATGGCACCTCCAGACCAATATCACTTGGTAATCACATCTCTCAAGATCACTGAAAAGGAGAAAGATTTCTTTGTGTGGACCACAGTGGAGAGATCTTTCAAGGTCAGTTCCACCTCAGCAGAAGCAGTGTGCGATGGAAGCACTCCCTGCAATGTGCAGTGCCTGGATTACAAGCAATTATCATAAAACCGCTGCAGAGGCAGAACAAACGATCGCAGCCTTTGGTTCTTCCAGATATGCTGAAAGTCTACATTAACCTGTAATGCTTCTAAAATAAAGCACTTAGCACTGCCTTAGCAAAATTATACAGCTCATTTCATAGAGGAAAATTCATGTTGCAGCGGATAAGAAGCACAGATAGAAAAATGATTTAAAAGAAATACCTTGCTAATGACAAGAAATTTTTTTGACGAGCGGCCTTATAGAGGAGCAGTCTGAAGTAAAACTGCATCCTTCATGAAGCATCAAATATGCTGGAAAATAAACCAAATCTTCCATGCTGACATGCCCTATTAAAATGATGTTCTGGAAAATCATTTGACGCTCGCAGGTACATGCACAGGGCTGCAGGCTGCCAGGACCCGCTGCTGGGAAGGCACTGAGGGCTGGCTCTGCCTCTCCCCACATGGAGGAGCCCCGGGGAGAGTGGGGCTGGGACCCCAACAACGGGGCAGCCCCACACGCTGAGCTGCTGCACTTCAGCACCTGCCCTCCAGCAGGGCAGGTTTTTGTTAAACTATTGTGCAAAACGTTTATTTTCTTTGAAACTGTATTTCTTTCACAGTCATTCTTTAAATGGATTCCACGGTGCCTGTTCTATGCCTCTCTTTGTTCCAGCAGGGACTAAATTAAGCTTTGAAATTTAGTGAGAAATCCTAACAGTGTAAGGCTTCACCTCTATTTCCTCAATTAAAGGAATTGAAGGGGAAGTGTGAGAGGAAAGGAACCCCTCCTCTCTTCTACTGTTTCCTGTAGCTTGTTCCTGAAATGACTGACTTCGAGGATAAACTTAGTGCCTGGATTTATGCATTATTCATACATACTAAAACATGTAAATGGAGTTTTCAAAGGTTAATTAAAACTCCTTTCCTACGCAGGTCACAATTATTTAGTATCTTGACACAATAACTTACATCATTAATATTAAATAGCATAGAAGGGAAAAAGTGACCTAAAATGAGCATGCACTCTTCTCAATATCAAACACGTGTGCATCACTCAGAGATCTGGCAGCCTACAAACACACCCCAGGTTTTCCAAAAGAAAAGGAAACAGTAAGCTCTTTAATTTTGCATAAAACTGTATATCTGCCAGACTGCCACTGACTAAGTATGTAGTCTGTCAAAATCTCTACTTGCAAAGATTTTCCTAGCATAGTAACACCTCAAGGGGATCAAATAGGAATAGTATTTCAGTTCTCAAGAATAATGATGTTCAAGGTAATCGCACATCTACTTCCCCTCCCAGCCCAGTTACTTAAGGCAGCCAGATGCACAGGACTTGCTTTGCTTCCACAGCTTTTCAGAGCAGCCTTCCTCCATTGCTTCCACCCTGAGGCTGCAAGGGCCAGCTCCTGCCTGCTGCAGGACCAGACTCAGCACCTCCGGCAGCACGGAGCTGAGCAGCACAGCTGGCTGCACACACTCAGGGCAGCCTGCCTCATCTGCAAGGAAGTTTCTTAACCTGGAGTCTGCTCTTCTCCTGTAAGCCTCTCATCTTTAAGCCAAAGGTCCCTGCAGCAACTCACGTAGCAGAAAACATCCTGGAGCATTAGTGGTGCGACATGCTGGGAGGAAGATTCTGTGAAGGTCCCCGCTTGTAATCGCCTTGGCTAGAAGAGTTTTCTGGGAGATTACATAAAATTAAAATTAAGCATGACTAATTTTCAACTTCCACTATGAAATTTAACAGGCATTTTCTCAGCAGCTTGGTTCTTACCAGCTGTCTCTGATACGTGTAAAAGAAAATCATGCAAAGTGTGTAAGAGACAGTAACAACTTGCTAGTAAAATCTCAGCAACCTGCGAGGGTGAGCACTGCATGCAAGAGTGTTCCCTGCTGCATGTGGGCAAGCCAGGACCAAGAAGAAAAGCAGGGTAGTAACGGTGGGCTTCACAGCTCACCAGGTCCCTACTGACCATGACCAGGGGTGAGGTAGTTCCCAATACAGAATACTTCTACACAATGGAGAAAAAAGTCACTAAGTTTTCCACAGAAACTAAAATAAGTTGCTTTTTCAAATGGGATAACAACAAATGAATCAAACAAAAAGCAATCCACTCCAAACAACTCATCAGGATAAATCAGTCTTTTTCATGCCTTGATATACAAATTGAAAACACAGCACATAATACCCCTGTAAATTCTATGTTCTTTGGTCAAAAGCATACTACCCACCACTGCTGTGATTAAATTTTCTCATCAGAAGTAGAAGCAGGCCTGGGCTTTAAGAAGACATGAATGTTTGCTTATGTTCATTCAGAAAGGAGAAAGACAAGGAGTTCTGCCTTTGACAACTATTTACTAGTGGTAAACAAGATTAATCCTAATTGCTAGGGACAGAAATCCCATTAGGCTATCCAGGCCAGTATTTTAGTAGTGCTTAATAACCCCTGGACTTCCCCAGGTTATTATCCAGTGCTGTGTTGAGGCCATCACTGAGCTTTCTGTTAATACCCGTAACAAGCATGCAGCACCCAAAGCTGAAGAAGCAGTTTGATCATGGACAACTTGAACTAGAGCAATCAGAACAGCTACTGCAAGTTGAATTTGTTCTGCAGCAGATAAGAACTGCTGTCCAAAGGACAGCAAAGGCAACCAAACCTGCCCACTCTACAGCCAGCCCCACATCCTTCCAGGGAAGGAGGACGGGAAAGATGCAGTGTGTGGCATTCCCTGGGATGCATGAGAAAGATCCTTGGCAGACACCACAACCCACACTATTGCATTCTGCCAAGTGAGAAAAACTGAAATGCTTCATTCTGTCACACCGAGATATACTGAGCATAAATACAGCAAAGAGGAAATTGCAGTCATTGGCAAATATGCAAATTACCCTTCATCAATCCACGCAGAGGGGAATTTCTGAACAACTTGTTTCCACAACATTTTATGAAAACCAATATTGGATCTGTACTTATCCTACTTCCAAAAATAACACAGCACTGCATCAGTGCTGAGAAACACTGAAAGATTATGCAGTCCCAGAATATAAAAGTCCAGTTGACCCCGCAGATTTTATCTGTGCCGAGAGCATAACAGAACTTCAGGTTGTTTCTTTTCTTAAAGAAAAGTAGAATGAGAAATGAGACTGTTTTTTATTTATCTAATCTAAGAATTAATTAAAATAAAGATTAGCTGTCAGTTGTGAGCATCAACAAACACATTATACTAATTAAGGGCTTATTACATTGTTTTTCCGCTAGAATGCAATATTGATTATAAATCCTTGGAATGGAACAAACTGAATATCTGAGCAAATTTAGTAACAACTGTTTACGTACAAATGCAGCCATTACTGTTCAATTCAAAGGGAATCTGGGTGAACTCCAGGTGCAGGTGGGGCTTGGCACAGCCACCAGCATTGTGGCTGCAATAGGAGACTTGTGCACGTGGAGCTGGTACAAGGCAGTGCACACGATAACCGCTGCACCCAGAGATCAGCTCCCTTACATCTCTGGATTCCACCACTCCAACTTAGAGCTGAGGCCTCCAAGCTCTGAGTTTATAACTCAGTCAAGCACTTCCCAACCAGCTTGCTGAAAGATGCACGAAGCAAGAGAAGTAAATTCCACTTGTTTTGCAGTGTGTGGCAGGGAACCTCTCCATGCCGACCTTGGACAATTCCCCAGCACCACAACAGCATGATTCAGACTATCTGCCCATGTGGATCAGCACTGCTGACAGCACAGAGCAGCCTTGCTACCCAGTGGGTCTGGCTCCAGGCCTTAAAGCAGTCAGAGCACATTTAAATTAGGGACAGTAGTACACACATGCTCTATAAATAATTTTCAGTGTATCAGCAACATGCAGAAAACTCAGAGGGCAGCTAAAGCATTTGATAGTGCCTACATTTCTAGACATTCCTACTTCCTTTAGTTTTAGTTTCTGCATTATTTATGCTGATTTAAAATCTACTAAATTTGCCAACCCTGATTACAGACTTTCAAATTAAGCAAGTACCTGTAAGGGAAAAATGGATGGAAATTAACAGAACGATACCTCAAAGCACACGATGGATTGGCTTGTTCCACCCGAGCTACACATAAAATACACATTTAGTTTTAAGCACACCACAAAGATCATAGGAGGGGATTTTCTGGATCTGGACCCACAGCTGACACACACACACTGCTTCCCAACTTCAGCCCAGCAGCTGCATGCACACCCAATTTCACAGCAGGGACCTGCAGGGTCACAGCCCCGTTGCTGTGTGCAATGAGCACATGGCCCCGCATCACAGCAAGGGCTGCAGCACTGCCACACACTGCCCTGGGTTACAGACAGCACCAGGGAACAGAGAACACCTGAGGAGGGACTGTGAGAAGAGGCAGCCAAAGGGTGCCAAAAAATCTGCTTTCAAGTTACAGAAACAGACATCAGTGCACAGGCTTGAAAGCCAGGCCACCAGGTCACATCCACACAGCTGAAATTCCAGCCGAGTTCACAATGAACACCTCCACTACTCTTAGAAGAAGTCACAAAAGGAGAGCAAGCAGGTTTTTAGTAATTTGTCTCAATGTAGGCTTTAAACTCTCAGTTTATCTCTGTTGTTGCCAAACTCTAGCTTAATCTGTAGCTCTGTATCTTTTTCACTGCTAAGAATCCCATAAGGAATTAACATACATAAAGAACTAAATTTCAATTAATGCAGGCTCTTAATAATTTTTCCAACACGTAAGGAATACTTTAGCTCACTGTTTTCTCACTGCCAAGCCCCTGGAGAAAATGCTCCTACATATTTACTTTTTATGCAAGTTGATATTTATTACCCAACGTGGCTGTCAGTGCCACGAAGGCTCACAAGCAGTGCCTCTACCCTCCTCATTCCCAAAAGTAAATAATTCAATTAAAAGGAAATGCAGTTTAAATATTAGCATAAGGTTTCCAAGCAGATCAAATAACACCCCAGCTGCACGTTGTCTTGTTCTTGTCTGGTTCAAGATTTTAAAGAACGTACAGCACCAACCAAACAAACGCGTTCCACGTTCCTTCAGCACACTGCTAACATGGCTAACACCAAGAAAAACATGGAAAATGCAGATTTATCTCCTCACAAAAGAAGGAGGAAACAATCTATAAAGCACATAAGCAGGTACACCACGTTCCCAGCAGCAGGGCTGTGCAGGATGCCAGCCGGGCTCAGCACACACTGCTGGCTCCAGGAGGACAGCAGTGAGCTCAGAACACCACAAGTGGGATGTGCACATCCAGCTGGGGGAGGCTCAGCAGCCAAAACCACCCAGCAGCATAGGTAGCACCAGCAAAAGGTGTTTGCCCCAAGACAGGCACATTTCTAAGTACTGATTCTTACTTTTAAGTTTTTTGTACAAGATCATTAGAAAGCTTGTTATGCTCCCCTGCTGAATCTTAATGCCTGCTTTGGCCAAAGGCTTTCCCAGAGACAAAATCCAAATAAATGAGAGCATTTTACTTACCACATGGAGGCTTGATGAACCTGTAGGAGCTGTCAGTCCTGAAGCTGCTGATTGTTTCCCATCTAGCCAGGGGACCCCAGACCCCTCCATCACCATTTCCCTCAGGCGAGTGGAGCAAGTGCAGCAGAAGCCCTCTAAGGTCCTTCCACACCAGAGCTGCAGCACTCATGGGGCCCAACACTCCTTCCCATGAGCAGGGCAGAGCCAGGCCCACCAAGAGGAGGGGATCAGCCCACCCCCTCCCCACCTGTTCCTGATACCTGATTAGGAACAGGTGAGGCACTTCTGAGACACCGCTGGGGCCTCCCTAAACTAATGTGGTTAACACCCACGGGAAAGATTCCTTTGATGACTGATGAACAGGAGAGCATCAGTTTTTTGGCTTGTTGTTGGTAACGGTAACTCATGCTGACATAGCTTTATGAAGGCTCTGTGGCCTGTCTGGGAAGGACCTGGCACCAAGCTTGGTTGTTGTAAGGGTGATGAGCCCTTGGGTGAGCAGAAAAGCCCTGACAGGAAGCTTGCCCAAAACGCAGCAATGGTCTGTGATTCTCCCAGTGCAAAACCAAATCACAGTGACATAAGCTGGGGGGCAGTGCCCAATGGGGCAAGGAGCTGTGCTATGGGGTGAACTGGGCTGCAGAGCTGTGGCCTGCCAGGCTCCACCTGCCCTGAACCCAGCACACAGCGGGCACTGGGACCCACCAGCTCCCAGCACCCGCCTGCTTCCAGCAGCAATGTAAACAGATGCAGCCCTGGCTGAGGGAAAGAAAACATGCCAATTTAGTTAATAAGACCAGACAGAGCTTTCTCATATTGCTTCATTTTCTCCCAAATTAAAAAGAGCCTTTTGAATATTTTCATCATTGAACAATGTTTTCTGAGAAGTCAGTCTAGAAATAACTGCGCTGCTATCCGACGAGCTGACAGATAAGGGACCATTCAGTCTCTTTCCAGCACTGATACGTGCTTTGCATTCCTCCTTTGTGCTGTTAACTCACTAATCCCTTATATGTGCACTCCAGTCAGATTTCTTCCCTGCTGTTTTCCTCATCAGTGGTGCTTTGTATCTTTAATCTGTTTATTGCCCAAAATAAAGAAAACAAGACTAAAAAAAAAAGGTCATGCTTGTCCACTTCAGCTTTCAAATATATACATATATATATATTCTTAAAATCTTTAAAATGCATTTCAAACTGTAGTTGAGGAAGCTGCTTTAAAATATTACATTTTTCCTCTATTAAACCCTTATTTTTAGGCCTTTTGATTTTGACGTGAAGAGAGGGGCAAAAGTTATTTTCCTCATCTGCCGATGTTTTTAGAGGAATATGATATTTTCTTCTGATAAGATGGGACTCCAAGCTGT
The DNA here is from genome assembly GCA_013399175.1 of Odontophorus gujanensis. Classification (NCBI taxonomy): domain Eukaryota; kingdom Metazoa; phylum Chordata; class Aves; order Galliformes; family Odontophoridae; genus Odontophorus; species Odontophorus gujanensis. The sequence continues at coordinate 234,727 of VXAB01008911.1, read as the reverse complement.
GCTCGTGCGAGCTGCAGGAAGGGATGGTAATGTTGGCACTGCAAGCTGCTGCCCCAGGGGGCTGAGAGCATGAACTGCACCTGGTAGTGCTGGGGAAAGGTGTGGGGCAGTTTCCTGACAAGAATCAGGAGATTTTTAATCTTTTTCACTCTTCTGCTAAATTTTCATCTTTACACAATCTGTATAACCACACCAAAGCCAATGGACCTCTTTGCAGTGCATGCGCTACACACAAATGTAAATATTAGGCTGAAAGAGCTGGGGCCCTGGGCAGCCTGATGGAGCTGTGGTGTCCCTGTTCATTGCAGGGGAGTTGGACTAGATGACCTTTAAAGGTCCCTTCCAACTCTAAGGATCCTATGATTATATGATTAGCAGAATGCTTTTCATTAACATAGTGCCCATTATCTCCTATCTGTACAGAGCTTAGACGTGGGGTAATACAGCCAGGAGTGATCCTGTCAACACCTGAATGAAATAACTTTTTAATGAAAGCTGTAAATGGTTTTTAAAAGTCATGAGTGTCTCCAGCAATCAATAAAGCAAGCTTGTTGGAACCATGGAAAGACTCCAACCACAGGAGATGATCAGGCTGTTCAAAATCAGATGGATTTCCTACGAGTCAGCCACGTGCACTTTGAATATGCTGTCATCTGTAAATAGATTTTGGGAAGAAGCCAGAAAGCTTACAAAAGGATGACTCCATTAGTCCAAAGGTACCATGAAACTCCATTTTCACCATGGTAAGTGCAAAGGTGCAGCCAATGATCGTTAAAGGGTAGAAGAGGTATTTGAAAACACATCTGAAGAATACTCCAGAGAAAGAAATCTCCAGCTTGACAGCTGTACCAAGGCATAAATGGAACCAAATTAACGTGACAGTCACTAAGAGGAGACATCAAAGATGCAAGAACACAGCCCGACATTCTTGGGACTGAAATCAGTCTTCTTTTTTCATCCCCATCCCCCACCAACTTCTGAATTTGACTTTGAAAGAAAGCTCATTGATAGCTCTGCTTCAGCTTCTATTGGTTTTTATTCTTCAGATGCTCCACCTGGCAGTTTTAAACTGTACTCAGCTTTACCTTGCATCTTAGCACAGTTTTCACAATGAATCCTAACAGCAATTTCTGCCTTGTGTTTGAACAGAGTTGTTTAAAGGCTGGCAAAAACAGGGATGCAGTTTTACATGGAAAAGCCTTACATAGTAGAACTGGGGTCTATCAATATCCACTGGCTGCTAAGCTCTGTGGGGAGTAATAGCATAACAACTGCTGAAACAACTGTAAGAATTTGTAACCACTTGTGAAGGAATTATCAATATTTTGGCTGTTTTAAGATTCAGTGCAGACCAGGTCACCTTCCTATTTGTATTTTCCCAATCACTGATGGGGAGGGAATGTCTCAGTACCAGAAACAGTGAAACAGCTCAGCTCCACCAGCTTAACAGAGATGAGCTAGGCTGTCACAAGCAACAAAGAAAGCCCTGTCATACAAATATTGCAATGCTTTGGGCTCATTGTGAGCCCAGAGGATTTCTAAATGATGGAAGAAGGAGAGGGAGCATTTATCAAAAAGGTCCACAGAGCCATGGATGTCACTACCCCACAGACAGCTCAGGCTGGCCAAGGTGATCCCAGGGCACACAAATCCAAGGGCTGACAGAGATCTCAGTCTTAAGGCAAACAATACACTCCACTGAACTCAGCCAAATGCAGCAGTCATGGCCAGACTCTCTGTTTATCTAGATCAGCAATGAATTTGGCAGACGCACATTAACTGCTGGGATTTTCTTCATACAAATGATGCGAAGGAGGCTAAGAATATTGTCACTAGGCCACAAAACCATTTTGTCCAGGCAAAGTCAGGTTTTAGCAGCACATATGATTGTCACAGGCATTCTCCAGAACTGGTCTTTCCTGAACCATCAAAGGCAACTGGGATGCAGGAACAAAATCTTGGAGGCTCTAAGGAAATTTTAATCTAATAAAACTCCTCTTGAATTCAGTCCTTTCTCAGGTCTGCAAATTACAATAATTGGGAGAAAAAAGATCAAAGCTATTAAATATTCCTTTCAGTGAAAACTTCTGGTTTCCTGCAGCCCAATAGAAAGAAGGAAAGAGGAGGAACCTATCTTTGTATCGCCCTGCAGAAGCACAATTCCTGCATTCCTCAACATTTCACATCAACGTAACTCCAAAGGTAACTCCTCAATCCAGTGAGGTGGAGGGAAAGAAAAGAAAGAAAAAAAAAAAAAAAGCTTATTTTTGCTTTGGCAGGGTTTAGCAGTTGTCTTGTTGTCTAGCAATCAGTCCCAAACCTCCTCTGCCCTGCAAACATGGAGTATTGAGCTAGATGGTTCATTAGGTGAAGTGGTGACCTATGAGTCAGGATCACCAGCACCAGAAAAGCAACCCAGTAGCTATCATTTTACTCTTTATTGAGAATATTTTGCCTTCCACTACTTCCATACAATTAAATTTATTATGGTGAATTGGAGTGCAAAATTGCCCTCTTCATATACATTGTTGTTAAATTAGTTTATAATTAACACCAACATATTGTGCTTATAGCATTTACTATGCTTGATGGTTCCATCAGCATAACCTTATTGTGATCTATAGCAATAAGGCTAAAAATTAAAATGGTATTACTCACTTTTAAAGAGGCACTGACAAGTTCTACCCACATTTACAAGCATCTCGTCAATCACATTTAGCCACATCCATTAACTCCATTAACGTTTCCACAGAGACTCTTTGTGCTGCTTTCCCTGTATACACAGAGAAGCAGAAGAGCCCTCCCATTGCCCTGCTGGCAAGGATGGAAGCAAGGACCACGACTGGTGGCCAGCTCTCACAGGGAAAAGCCCAGCTCTGCCAGGAGCATGGGGGAACTTCTGCCAACAGCATCCCAAACACCAGAGCTCCCCTGTGCAGCTCAGCAGGACTGAGGACTCCATCTCCTTCTGGTCCCTAAGCACACCTGGGTTTACTGCCCATGGGGATGCACCAGTGCTGCCCTGCACCAGGGGTTGCTCCACCTCTCAGCTCCCAGGAATAGTCTCCTTCAGATGTTCTCAGAAGGTAGGGATCTCATAGCACAGTGGTTCTGAAAATGGAAGCAGCAGCATTATTCCAACGAGTTTTGACCACAGTGCCTGTTCTGCTAGTTACAGAAGAGTGAGGATTTAAAAGATGGATGTTGAGGAAAACTCCTGGGATCTGAGTTGTAAGAAGCATTTTTTTGTGGCTAGCCAGGAGCTAGGAGGTGAAATGAAGGTCTCTGCCCATTACAAACTGACACTGAGTTCCTCAAAGTGCTCTGAAAGCATTCAGACATAACACCAGTGCCAAGATGAATGTATTACAATGGGCTGCCATATCTACTGAGTTGAGGGGTTAAATAACACAGAAAGGCTTTGCAATGCTTTCTGGGCTCACAGCAATCACACACACACAAAAAGGTCTAAAGAAGGTGCAAACCAAAACTCAGACAGGTTTCCCCCACACATGTCAGGGATTACCCTTCCTTCCCACATCTGAGTGTTTGAGCATGCAGGATAGCAGGAGAAAACAGTTTTGGCAGTTGTATATCAGCTGCACAGAGTAATGTATGGCTCAGACAACTGCAAAAGATTATTTTGCACCTCCCCAGACCCAGCAAAACAGAGAAATAATTCCTCTGTTGGAATTATATCCTGGGCCTATTCCCAGTGCACAGCCTTAGAGCCACTGCCATGATTTAGCCCTTGGTTAGAGAGAATATTTACACTTCTGCTTCACACAGGCTGAGTGCAGAATCCACCATAAATAGGTGGCTTAACGCTAAAATTACTTTTAGAAATGAAGTCTTCCATTTTTCATATGGAAAAGGAAATCCATTTGAATACTAATAGCATTCATCTTTCTGTACAAGCAGTGTCTGATTCACAGCGTGGTACAGCAGAGCAGTGTGGGAGGAGCGGTGGATGTGGCCGCGATTCCAACAGTTCTGTAATTCTGCAGTTTAAAAGTTACTGGAATGTTTCAGAGCATAATGCCCACCAATTTGCATTCCACGTTCCTTCCATACTACCTGAAGGACTGCTGAAGGTTAGGCACCTCAGAGTTAATGCTCGTGCCCTTTTCACAAATTCGTGGTGCAGTTAAGTTCTGATGAGATCAGATCTTTGACAGAATTATGGTAATGTTCATGTGCAGTCTTATCCAGTACAACTCCCGTTTCCATGGGGTTAGACAGGGAAAGAAAGTTCCATTAATTATATTACAGAAGGTGATATTCACCCTCCAGCTCCAGGAATACATTTGAGCACTACATATAAATTCTTCAAAAAGAACGTTAAAAACAAACAAACAAAAAAACAAAACAAAACAAAACAAAACAAAACAAAAAACTCAGAAGCAGTAACGAGGATCTAAGCAGTCATATCAGTTGTGTAGCTCCAGCTACAGTTTAGTGCTGCCTATAATTCTGTGCTTCTAGATGTAAACGGAGGAAAACAGACAAAGTCTGGGACTGTTTCTACATGTATCACTTAAAAAGGTGCCTGCAACAGCACAAGATCCAGCAGGAGGTTTGAGCAGTTTATGCTGCCTATGATTTGGCAATGTATACAGTGCATTCCAATACGCTCCCACTTCCTCACAGGAAGGGCAAATGAACGAACACCAGCAGCAGGCATTTCTACACAAAGGTAAAGCTCAGGAGGATGGAGCAGCACCAGGCACACAAAGCCCTGTACTCCTCCAGGCTGCTGTGTTCCTGGGTGGGCCCCACACATCCCACTGCCAGCAGCCTGTGCCCAGCCAGAAGAGCACAGAGCCGGGGAACTGCATGCAGCTGAGGCTGTACCTGCAGGCTGAGATAACAGCCAGGTGCTGGTCAGGCACCTGATGTGTCAGTGCACCTTCTTAATGGCTGCCCAGACAAAAAAAAAAAAAAAACCAAACCATCCAACCCATCTAGCAAGCAAACAAAATAGAAGTGTTATTTTTAATGACTGTTTCTGTAAAGTAGGACTAGAACTATTTTTACCCACTTCCATACCTGGTATGAAGATCTGTCCATAAATGTCTACATGTAGTTGTGAAAAATACAAATGAAAGGCAGCATAAACAAGCACAAACTTCTTATGAAGTGGCCCAGAATGCTGTGAACAAGCTGAAGCCTACTGAAAGTCCCCAGATTTCTGCTTTTAAGTCATGGAGGCACTTTTGTGGACCACATCCTCTGTCTCCACCCTAATCCAAGAAACAGTGAGATTTCTGAAAGGGTTCAGCTCATTATTTCACTCAGAATGCCAAGTGGACAGCAAGAAAGCTCAGAAAAAACTGTTCCATTAGTACTGCTGGGCTGACCCAGAGCAGAAGTGCTGAGTGCAAATACTGCATATGTTGTCCTAAGTTGCACGAGCTTGGTGACTTCCCTGACATAAAACCGTAGCTCCAGAACACTTCTCTTAGTCCAGGAGAGAAGAAGAAAGAGAAGCTCAGGGCAGCTTGTCATTGGTGTGCTCTGCTGCATGGGCCAGGTGGTGACCAGGACAGGGACAGCACTTGGCAGCACTGCAGCACTGGACAGGCAGTGTGGGGACACCGCTCCTGCGGTTGAGAGGGGCAGAGGAGTCCCATGCCCGACCATGGCTGCTCTCAAAGCCCCCATCTGTGCCAAGCACCAGGAGAGAAAAAGCTGAGTGACAGAAAGCTTTGTTCATCACGCCCAGTGCAGCCCCCTTGTCATTCAAAACCTTTGCAGGCAGAAAGCATGTAATTTCCCACTTCTTGAGCATCAGACTGGGAGGTAGGCTCTCCCAGTACCTGCGTCTTTGCTATTAGCTTGTTGTTTTTACACAGTCCCTGTGCATACCGAATGATTCAGGCTGTGCATTCCTCATGCCCAGATCTTAACCGCCATTCAGTAATTGCAGAGTTGGAAATGAAAACATTACTCAGCTCACCATGATTGATGCCCCTCCACCAATAGGAAAAATGCACGGCAAGCACCCTCAGCTCACACATTTAGACACGTAAACGGTTCTGGCAAACTAGGTGGCCGTGTCACTGAAGAGTCTCAGTGCAGGATGAGGTTAGTTGGTGGACAGAGGTGTTTAAGAGTATTCTGGTTACTTTAGCAGAGTTAGATCAGCATCGCTAAAAAAAAAATGTGCTCTGACATCTGCATAAGGATTGCTGGGAAAGGAAAAGAAATGGAAATGTAATTTGAACACAGGCATACAAAGGCAAAGATTTAGGACTGCTACTGAACACATGATGGAGTATGACTGCACTTAGGTAGTTTAAATGAGTCTATTTTTGTTGGTGCCCAAGACATGCTAGACCATCCTTGTTCCCCATAAATCAAAGCTGCACAATGGCTGATGTACCACATGATTAAGAGTGTAGGGCTTTTTTTTTGCAAAGAGAAGGCACTAATGAGATATCTAAATAATTAGATAGATAGCATCACAGAGTGGCTGCTTCCTCACTGTCCTTGCAGCTGAGAGGTTGAGAAGTGCAGGAGATAGCCAGGAAAATATTAGAGGTACGTACACCTCACTGGGGGTTAGGAAATAAAGATTAGGATTTTATTTGTGCCATTAATAAAGAGTATTCAGCATTTCAATGTGTACACAGTGCCAGGTAGATTTTAAAAAGCAGGACTTCAGCTGTGATATGTTTGCAGGCAGCGGAAAAAGAGAATGAACTAATAACTCAAACAAACCTAAATATTAAATTACAATTCTTCTTTATCACAGAATCATAGAACATAGAATGGCTTGGGTTGGAAGGGACCCCAAGGATCACCACGTTGCAACCCCCCTGCCACAGGCAGGGCCACCAACCTCCAGATCTGGTACACTTCATGTTATCTCAGAAAAATAGATGGATGCACAGAAAAGAGTTTTGCAAAGCACACACATCCTGTTGACAAAGCAGGGCTTGCTTAACACAGCACAAGTTGTGTATCAGCCTACTGGCTCCTTAAATCCCCCTGCTTGAGGGTTCTGAGCTTTGCAAGGGCACGGACGGGCACTGACTTGTTGCACTCATTCCCCAGAACCCAGGAACATCATCTCCATCCGATGCCACAGGCTGGTGCCACAGCAAGGCAGTACCACATAGCACCCTCAGCGCAGCCATAGGACCATGCCCCCACCCACAGTCCCGCCCTACTAAGCAGCCCACAGCCTGACAGCTTCTTGTCCTTGGCCCTGCTTGTGTCCCCTGGGGATGCTGGCATCATGTTGAAGGCCAGTTCAGACCTGGAGCAATTAAAGAGTTTGCACAAAGTGCTGCACTAAGTCACCCTACTCTGTGCCAGTATGATTAATGTGCCCTGGAAGTGGCCAATTACATCCCATACACCACTGCTGCCTTTTATCCCTTTTTCCCCCAGTTCTTGATTTTTTTAGATATATGTCTTGATGAAGCCCTGACTCAGCAGACTCTGCAAGATTAAGCATACAAACAATCCTAATGGCTGATGCTAAATTCAGGCACGTATCAGTGGGGAGCAGGGACAGATTTACTCATAGGGCGGCAGTGAGGGGGAGACCAGGCCCTTGTCACGGAGTGTTAAATTGGTTCAATAAAAGGCGAGCCATTAGCTCATATATTTGCACTGCTCAGCGTCAGCCCTCATTGATCCTTGGCTACTTGCAAGGTTGGAGTTTTACATATTCAATTGTCAGGGGAGAACATTTAAACAGAAGTTGGAAATAGAGTAAGGACAAGAAAACTGCTGAGCATGTTAAATTGAGGCTGATCCAAAAGCACATGCTATCTATATTCCCAGATGTTTATTACACGTGTATAGAGATAACACTTAAATGTGAAAAGTTGCACTTCATTTGGGAAATGGTGCCACATGATCTTTGAAGTTTCATAATGTTGAACAAAAGGACACATATATATCTCCAATATGGAAGAAACCAGAGCAGGCAAAACACCAAGAGCAATAATCTTACTTCATAACTTTCTATTGCAAATGTGCATCCTTTCTTGGAGGGCAGCTTTATTCTTTCACTGCTTGCTGTATTATCCAAAGTTATCTTGCCCAGTGCTGAGTACCAGAGCTTCCTTTCCAAGCCATACTCAGCAGGATAAACGTATTAAATGTGCACATTTTAAAAAGGGAAGAAACAAAGACAGATAAATATTGGCCACACATTATTGTAAGAAGCAGCTGCAAGGAGAATGAAAAACAGACAAATTATTTTTACTTCTAGACAGCAAGCCTTGAAGCAATAAAGAGAAAAACAGTTTGATTCATTTCAGCTTGGAGAGATCAATACTACCAACTCCAAGTAAAGCAGATCCCTTTCTCTCCTGATCCATCGCGGGGCTGAACACAATTCTCTGTGCTGCACAAAGCCAAGTGCTGCTCCCATCTGCTGGGGTGCTTGCTGCAGGGCCAGCATGCAGCTGGAACCCACAGGCCCCTTCTCTCCTGTCTCCTTTCTGCTTCTGCTTTTACAGCAGTGTTTCTGCAGTAGCAGTTGTTTTGGTCCTGGTAATACAAAAGGTAACTGGATTCTTTTTACTTCCCCAAAAAATACACAAAAATAATTTTCTTTCTGGACTCATCACCTACAAATCCCAGTTTTGTTCACACCATGTAAAGAATTTACACTCATTTGCTGAATATGTCTTGCAGTCATTTGACAGATTGTGCTCTGTCCCACTCTGGCTGCTCATGGATGCCTTCCACAGCCACAGCAGAGACACTTGTACATGTCCAGGTCTGTGCCAGCCTTAATACATTAATTGGAACTGATGGGTTGGAGGTTGCAGGAGGTGAATCCATTGCTCTCTGCATGAAGGCTGCTGCTCAAATGAGAACAGATCTGACTTCAGAGTGTCTGCCTTTAAAGTGGCTACTAATGTTTAGTTAAAGGAAGAGACATCTCATATTTAATGCTATCCATCTTTTGAAAATGAAAAAAATACTTGTAATTAAATGAATTATGATAATCATGCAGATGTGTCACGTGTGTCATAAGTTAGGTTTTGATTTTCAAGACAATGACTACTAAAAAGAAAGAGTATATTCCTTTGTTCTGCACTGCTTTTGACTGGAAGGATGGTGAATAATTAATTAGAGCAATATTACAGGCCTGTTACTCTAAGAACATGGCAGGTTCCCCCTGTGGCTCCATTCCTGCTCTTCTGCAAGGACAGCACTGTCCTGGGCACTGCTCTTAGGAGGGGGCTCCACTGCTGCGAGAGGAGGAGGGAATGGGAATGGTCTCATCAGTAAAGCCTTCTTAAATCACGCAAGAAACATGAAGCAGCACTGGTTACAGTGCTTTTCCACAGCTTTAGTGCAGGTTCTTCCATTAAGAATAAAGCATTACATTTCCCTTTGAATTTAACTTAGACAAATTCAGGCCATTCTTCACAGCTAAGCCTAGCTGAGCAGTGAAAGCCATGTGTTCATTGTGTATTAAAGTATTCCACGTGCCTCTGTGAAAGGAAAGGTATAAAAACTCTCCATTCACCTCTCTTGGTGCAGACACTTCACGGGTTTCTGCAAACAGGACACTGACTGTGGGTTTTTCTTTAATGAGAATTTTGTCTAAACCAGGACAGCTGTTGAAGTCCTTCCCAAGAAGAACCTCTGCAAGAGTGGATAAAACACAAAGGAGCACAAATTGGAGCTGTGTGCAGACATTCCCAGAAATAAAACCTGACAAGTCAGTGCTGAACCTGTTGCCCCATAGAAGGATGATGGAGGACACTTTTCAAAGCCTTTTAGAAGAGGTCATTAGAGTAAGGCAACTGGAAAATAAGCAGAATGCAAACACACTGCAACTTAACATAGACGTGAGAGGGTCTCCCTTCAGCTGCTCACTCTGCACCCCAGCAGAGCTCTTGCTGCTCGTGACACAGCTGTGCCTGGGACAGCTTCCAGGAGCAGCAGTGGAATAAGAAACCAGGCCAGCAGTGCTGGAGGGGTTCCCATAGAGTTCCTGCTGCCTTTTCCTAAGAAAGTTACAGCTCAAAGCTACATCAGTAGCTTGAGAAAGTGGGAGAAACAGCAAAATGGACCTTCAGGTAAAACACTCCAGATCTGAAGCAATTACTGAGCTATGAAAGAAAAGAAGTGTCCTTTAATTGATGCCGGAGTTGCACAGTGTCCTTACATTCCTCAGCTTTAAATTCCAAATTAAGAAGTCTCTCTTCTCAATAGTCACTCACAGCTCCTGTCACCTTCTGTTACTCCCAAAGGTGCCCTGTAGCCACATTATCACTTCTCCATGTGTCAGTAATAGCTGGACTCCCTCAAAGAAAGATCTCAGCTCAGGAGAAGCTCATGCAAAAGTTTATCGGTACACTCAGTGACGATGATTTACACTAGGATTTACATTTTGCATTTATATTAATGCAAGGTGAGTTCATTATGATTAATCTAACAAGAATGGATGCCAAAGGAGTGAGTCATGATCATGCTGTCACAACTGTGCCACAATCCTCTCTCTGCAGTTTTGGTTTCTTTTCTACAAATGGGAAGTGGTTACTACCACAGGCAATGTGGCATTGCTGTCCTGGTACCATCCCAGGCAAAGGATAATTTTTATGAGTTCTTCATGAATTTTCTGTGAAAACAGGGATTAAAGTCTTCCCAATTTACACTTGTCCAGAAATCAAAATGTCACAGCAGGTCCTTTTTCATTTGTTGATTTTGCTGAAGTACAATTTATTTATTTATTTTGTGTGGGAAGGGGGGAGCATTTATTAGCAAAAAAAAAAAAGGATATTATGGAGATGTAAATGTTGGGTGGAATTAAACCAGACTTTTTTTTCTGTATTCTCTTTAGGAAATTTATCTGACATTGACTGCTTTTCTTAGAATACAAACATGTCTTCTGACAGCACAGGTGTGACTTCGCACACCATCAATGTCATACGCTGTGACTCCTGTGAAGTGAAAGGATGTGGCCTCAAATTGTCTCATACAGGAGCACATTTTGAAAAATGTCTGAAAAAGTCCTTTCCTCATACTACCTATAACTGTGATTGTGCTTCACACTGAGCTACATTATCTTTATTTCTTAATGCTGCTTTAAACCCTGTTGGCAGGAAGAGCTAATAACAGCTTGGAAAAATTAATATGTATGTTCGATGGAAACATTCTATTGTTTCCATGGATACGAGTGCAAAATCCCTTCTGCAATATGTGCTTCTTCAAAATGTTTAATCAGCAGCAAGAAAAAAAAATCCCACCAAGTACCTGTAAAGCAGAGAACGTGCTTAAAAAGTCTTATTAGATCACTCCATGTTTCTCAGGTTCCTGTAACAACCAGACACGTGACACTGTGGTGCTGCTTTGTTATTTTTGGGTTTCTCATTTGCTTCACAATACTCAATGCTGCATTGTCTTCAAATGAACTTGGGAAGATGCGGATCCTTCCTTGCTGCCGGCCCTTTGGGGTTGCTCATGGTTGAGCGCGTTTCCAAGCTGACACTGCTGCGGGGTCCATCAGGCTGTGCTGCAGTCACTGTGCTGGTGGGAGCTGGGAGAGACACGGCCTCGTGAGGCTGCTCCCACTGGGGCACTGTCTGTGGGGCTGACATCAGCAGCCACCTCTTCGCAGACAGGAGGCAAACGAGATGCCATCCAGGAGCACATTGTCCTGACTGTGCTGTACCAGGGGCCCCGTGAAGGCAGAGCTGGGCTGCATTCCCAGCAAGAGCAGGATTCTCCCAGCTTTGTTTAATGGTGGCAGAAAGTCCCATTCTGTGGGTAGGAGTGGAGAGCAGAAACATGCACCCTGTGAAAGCATCACTCCTGATGAACTGAAAGACACTTGAAGAGGAAAAAGAAGGTTTTGCTCTCCTGTTGTTTCCATCAGATGTTACACTGCCCCTTCCCTCACAGCCACGGTGCAGAACACTGCTAACACTGCCGTCTTCTTCACAGATGAAATTGTTCGGGATTTGTGTCTGGCACAAAGCAAGTAGGAAGCAACGTGGCAGCCGGCACCCAGCTGGCAGGTGCTCAGGGCCAGCAGCTCCCGCTCCCAGCTGGCATTTCCCACCCACACTGGGACACAGAACATAGCCCAGCACCCACACAGCCTCCACCACCTCCTGCACTGCCCCTCTGGGGAGAGATGCACACCTCCCTGCACATGGCCGTGGGTGACACCTCAGCACAGCCTCATCAGCTGTGTCAGCTGCACACAGCCAGCAGTGTGTGCCAGGTGAGCGACTCGCAGGGAAACACTATTCCGAACAGTGAGGTTCTGCAGCTCTTAGCTCCTCATTAAGGTGAAGGTGGTTAGTAAAATTTAGTGATATGAAGATCATTACAGTATCCAGCAAAAACAGTCCTTCTGAGACATTCAGAATAGCAAAAGGTTAAACTAAAACTTCCCTGCTACCAGATAATCAGGTGTTGGCCAGTCATGGCTGTGCTATCATGCTGTGTGAGCTCAAATTAGAGCAGCAGAGCAGACTTTATATATATAGCACGAAGATATTATAATACATGCAGCCTCTTCCCTCTCCAAATGGCCTTCTTTTCCACTTCTGACTGACTCTGAAACTGTTAGCGTTTGATTCAAAGCTCATTGAGGAAAACATGTTTTTCACATCCGAAAATGGGTTTCGGATGGCCCTGAGGTGCTTATCTGTGACTGCTGGCAAAGCACTGGCTAATGCCCAGTGATCAGGTGGAAGGTGACACAGCTCTTAGTTTTGGAGGACAGGTACCATTTGTGGCACAGATACGACACCATCAACCAATGCAATGAGCAAAGGCTTTGAAAACTGGACAAGGGCCAGCCCTGCAACATCTCTGCTCCATACCGATAAGTGCTCAGCGTGACAAACTGAAGCTATGTCAACAAATGCCAAACACACTATCCAAGGTGATGAGCAGGGCTACACAGCTGCTGAGTGGCTGAAGCAGAAGCTGCAGCAAGCATCCTGCAGGGACAATCCTGCCTTCCCTCTCTTTACTGCATAGTCATCAGCTTCTGCAGCCCATGGTTGTGGGTCAGGATCAGCACCAGCATCTGCAGTGAATGTGCACTGTGGCTCGTGCAGATTTTGTAGACTCAACACATGAACAGAACCCAAGAAATGCAGATATTTACACACTGATGATGCAGAGTAGCCATGTGCATGGCTGCTTGCACTGGCACAGCCGAATGGGCAGACTCAGCACCACAGGGCAGCACAGCCCAGCCCTGGCAGCCCATAGCAGCAGGAGCTGCCACCTCACTGCTCACCAAGCACAAACTTGGCTGAGATGCCAGCCCATGGCACAGCTCTTTCTGAAGATTTTCTAGCCTCAGCATGGGAGCTGAACAGTGTCAATAAACTATTAACATGCTCCCAACCAAGCAATTAAATCAATGGCAAGCAGGGAATTCAGGCAGACAAAACAAATACTGTATTAACTACAAAAATTGCTGTACATAACTACTACAAGGGGAAAAAAAGACAGCAAAGAAGAAAATGAAGCTGTTTGCTTCCTTACTTGTTTCTGGAGTGGTCCTGGCCAACCCAAGACTGAGGAATACCTGGAGCAAACTCTGAGCCCCACGTTACCCTGACGGTCCACATCCAGCACTTCAGCTGATCTGATCCCCACTGAGCACTCCTGACCACTGTCCCCTGGCACTGAGCACCACGAGCACAGCCAAGCCTCGCCATGGGCCAACCCTGCAGTTACCACTGGATTACCTAGGGATTGGCTTTGAATCTTTGAACAAAAAGCAAAATAATATTGTTGGTTAAGACTTCAACTTTGTGGAATATTTGAAAATGTCACTCTTGCCTCCTCCAAATCCCTTTTAATAGTCACAGTTGGTCTCTCTGCAAGAGACTTCCAGCTCTGGAATGTTATTGGAGCTGAGCAGCTAAGGATTATCTCTAATAAAGTACTATTCTTCAGAACAAATCCCCAAAGATATGTTTACTAAATAACTGATAATTTACAAAATAAATTACATTAATTACAAACACAACAACAGCAATAACAGCAGCAAGAAAAATAGGTGGTAAATTCTTTCAGTCACAACCCTCATAAAGATAAACAAACAAAAGTCATTGTGGAACATTCTCTTGGAATAAATACTTGAAGCCCCAGACAAACTTTTGTTGTGCTCTGAGCCCCAAATTTGACTGCACCAAGGGAACAGAGAAGTTTCCACTGGCATGAGCAGGGCCAGAAGAGCCAAAAGTTTCCACAAGCATCACTGAGAACAGGCTTCCTGCTCTCCAGATGCCTTGTGCTCTCCTGTTTCCTGGGTCTCTGAAAAAGTCATCAGCCAGGAGGAAGTGGTGCTGAGTGCTCCTCACCTCCTGTCCTGGTGAATCACCAGGACAATTCTTGGACCAAGCTACTGCCTGGCATTGTTCTACCAGAAATATGAACTTCACGCTTGAAGAACACGTTCTTGGTTGATGATGAAGGAGACAGTTTTCCCCACAGACATATTTGTTCACTACATCTGTTCCTACTTGTCAATGGTCCAGTGGCTGACTTTGAACAATGTCATTTTCCCTCTCTGTGCATCTGTTTTTCTTAAGGTACCTATCTCTGACTCCTCTATAAGGGAGTTAGAGCTACAACTGAGAAGATCTGGTTTTGCTCTTACTCTAGTAGTAAGCCCTGGCATGCAAGAGTTTGCAGAAGAGACTGCTGTATATGCCTGGGACAACTACATACTTGAATCAGCACCTTGGCAGTGCAGGCTTTTTGTAACACTGAGACGAGACAAAATTTCAAGTGATGAGCGTGGAAGCCTGACTCAAGACTTTTGAAAACCTTGGTCTGTGCGTGCTCCTGCAACAGGGTAAGGAGAAACCTTTGTTTTGGCTGGATCCTTCTGACATTTTGAGTGCCAGAAATAAATCTGGATGCATGAGCTGTGAAGGAATAGGAAAGATGTTATTTCTAAAATGCACTTGTTGCTACTGGATGTGATGAAACACCGAATGATTCAGTAAGTGTAGTAACTCTTACCAAATCAATGATCATGCAGCAATAGCTGCAGTATTGCAATAGAGAAATATAACAAAGCCTGCCTGGGAGCGTTAACCCTTGCCTCTCCTGGTCCTGCCTGGGCAGCATTCACCCCCAGTGGGGTTAGGATAGCTAACCAAGGCTGACAAATGCACATACTGAGAAAGGTCAGGTTTTGGTGCATCTTTATGCACACACGTCTGCATTCTATGACCTACACCATTCACTTGCTCCTGAGCCTGCTGCAAATTGCGCCCTCCATGGGCGAGGTGTGCCAGAAGAACGCAAGGATGATGCCCTGCCCCAGGCAGCCACAGCTCTGCCACCACTCCTTCCTTGGTCTGACAGACTGGCCCGCAGGTTCCGTGCTCCTCATTGACTTGCAGAAAAGCAAACTGTTTGAATAGTGAAATTTAAGGGATAGCATGGCTCACTGCGGCGAAGGAAAAGCAAACAGCTGTAATGACAAGTCACCGCAGGATGCTCTGACTCAGAGCTGGGCTTCTCAGCTGCTGAAGCTATTTCCATAGCAGATGTTTCCTGTGCATGATTTTTACACTGGTAAGTATAAAATAAAGTAGGATAGGCAGATGTTATATTGACCTCTACTTTCAAGCACGATAGATGAATTTATTTATTTATTTAATTTCTGGCACACAATCTGAATATATTCATCAAGAGGAAGATCATGAATAAATGATAGCAGCAGTGATAGCAGCTGTACCTAGAAAATCCTTCTTTTTGCTTGCCTGAGTAATGAAGGCAGGAAAACAAGGAAGTGACCTTGAGGTGTTTCCATCTGCTTTTGCATTTGCTTGCTTTATTTCAGTGTTTCCTGTTTTCTCGTGACTTTCAGCTTCCTCTGTGTGTTCAAACCTTGCTCATGAGGGCAGCACCCTGGACTGAGCCACAGCACTGCGGGTGAGGGCGCAGGGATGGGGCAGCTGCAGCCTAACCCTGAGGCTCTGCTGGGGAGGACTGCAAAACCTGGAGTTGCCATGGCTCACCCCAGAGACCCCGTGCACCACCACAGCTCCAGGTGCTTGCACAGAAAGGTGCTGTTGGGAAAGGCGATGTAAGGATAAGACTGGCTGACATTCATGTAATGTAGCGTTCAGCAGGATCTGACCCACAGCTGAATAAGATACAAAAAAGCTGGGTTTTCTTTTTTGTTTGCTTGTTTTGTATTAAATAAATAAACAACCAGACAGCACAAGGTCAATAAATTCAGAATTCCTGCCAAAATAATGAAGATGGAGAGAGGCAGGTTTAGATACAAGAGAGAAGAGTTAGAAGCAAACTGCTCAGAGCAAAGATGCTGCCAAGATCCCTGGTATCGAGACTCCACTAGAGGTCTAAATCAGGAGAAGTGAGAGCTGCCAGCAAGAGGAGCAAGTCTGTCCTCATTAGCAATGGAGAGGAGTGATGTGGCCACCAGGACTCAGGGCGAATACAGATTTCCAGGGACGTCCATGGTGCTCCTCCCAGGTGCCGGCCCTGAAGGCACTGCCCACCCCAAGCCGTTCCTGTGGATGAGTGCAAAGCACTCGATACATCAGCAACAAACCACGAGTGGTGCTCAGAAGTGAAATGATTCAATCAGTAGATTCAATCGGTAGACAGACGGCAGCAGAGGGGCTGTCTGACACAAGGGTGTCTGACGTGGAAGTGCATACAGAGCAAACTGAATTCCTCCATTTGGAAAAAATGGCACCCACTGACATTCATCAACACTTACTGAATGTTTGTAGAGACCAACCAATGGCTGTCAGCACAGTCAGGCTTTGTGTGGTGCATTTCAGCAGTAACAACAGCAACAGTGGTGACTTTTGCTGGAACGGATTTTTACAAGTGCAGCATGCAGGCTCTTGTTCATTTCTGGCAAAAATGCAAAGTTTATAGTGGTGATTATGTGGAAAAATAGTGTTTTGTAGACAAGAATTTTCTTATTCAAACAATGTTATTTTGCTCTTTTTATCTATTATGATTTCCAAGGAAATAAATAAGAGGCATTACTTTTGGAGTGACCTATGTTTATGCAGCCCAAGACAATTCTTCCCAGCGTGGCCCAGACACGCCAAAAGCTTGGACACCTGCCCAGTGGGTCTCACCCTTTCCGGGTCTGATGCATTTTGTGAGTGAGCAATTGCAATTACTGTTGTAAGGAGAGGCCCTTGGTAACATACACAATTAAAATTTCAACTGTCTCATGTAAGCACTCTAATATGGATTGAATAAGATTGTCTGTGTTAATTATATATTAATTTATTGTTAAAAGAGCACTAAAGATTTAATAAGAGACAAATTTAAAAGTCTTCTCATTAGCTGAAAGCTACATGAAGTTAGGTTGACTTCATGCCTGTGCCGCTCAGCATTATGCTGATGTACAGTTTCACTCAGACCCTGGAGGCACAAGCACTGCATTCGTCTTGATCTGACCTCACTGCACAGAAGCCAACTTCACTACAAATTTATAAAGACCTTTTCATCAATACTAGATACTTCCAAAGATTTTTTTTTTTTCAAATCAATTTAATGCTTCACCTGCAATTCAGTACCAATGTAATTAGATCGAAATTATGTACATTCATTTCTCACTTTGACTGCTGCTACTCAGCTGCATGATATTTGAACAGCAGAACACAAACAAAACTCCCCTTCAAAATATGAAGACAACTGTGAATGTGTACTGGGCATTTCTAATGCTGGAAGATCAATTTTAAACAATTCAAAGTTGTGCGTCCGTCTGCAAGCAGATTATCAAACACTGTAAGACACTTTGCTCCAAGTCCCAGAAGACAGGAGCTGGTAAACTAAATTTTGACAGTAACAAATTTTATTTTAAAGCATTTTTCTTAACATTAATTAATAAGGGAAGGAGATAAAATAGCAGAGCCCAATTAGCAAGGGCTTTTGGAGGAAAAGCTCCACACTGGCTCAGACTGTTTACAGGCACTGAGAGCCTGGCTCGATAGGGCAGAAAGCAGAGTGCCAAAAAGGAAGGTTCTTATATGATTAATGTACAGAACCAGTTGTAATACAGAAGTCATGTATTACTTTGGTGATCTAAGATGTCTGCTGTAACGGTAACATCAGGGTATCAGCTATCCTTTTCATCACTTAAGGGCTTCATTTCTGTGCTTGTTTTACACCATTTTCAGTCATCCAGACGAACTTGGAGCTCCTGAGCAGGACTGAGCCCACAGAGCTGACTACAGCTGCCACCCACTTTCAGCCTGCACAGGATCCTCCTGCTGCAGGGCAAAGAGAAGCACAGCCACAGGGCAGCCTGGCATGGGGATCCCAGCCCATGCTGGGGCAACCTGGCTTCCCTTGTGGCAAATTATCAGCAAATATAGGAGCAGGTCTGAAAGTGCTTTGGAAGAAATGTATTGAGGAGCTTAGATGGCTTACGTGATTGCAAAGGTTTCAGGTTATGTCCTTGGGAGGGATTTTGTTTTTTAAAATAGTGTGCCTGTCTCCAGCACAGAAAAGCATGGGTTGTCTCTCTGTAAAGCATAGCAACTTTGTTTAGACATCATGCAAGTGAAATTGAGTCACATTACTGCAAACAAGCAGGTATTAGAGAACAGAGTTTTGACTTCAGTATCCAAAAAAATCAGTATTCATTAAACAAATAAATCATTCAGAATAAGACCAGCTGATGTTATCACAAGAACAAGCAGGGAAAGGAAAAAAAGAAACTTGATATAAATCAAGTCTAAGAACACCACCAATCATCAGTTCTCTAAATCAAAAAATCTGGCAGATTTTTCAAGTGAGAATCAATCTTCCTGTCTCTGCAGTAAATACTGTAATCCTTTTTCCCTCATGGTATAGAAAATGTAACTGCCAATTTCAAGATTTACTGAAAAATATTCTACCAGACTGAGC
Source organism: Odontophorus gujanensis (assembly GCA_013399175.1). Lineage (NCBI taxonomy): Eukaryota > Metazoa > Chordata > Aves > Galliformes > Odontophoridae > Odontophorus > Odontophorus gujanensis. Next base: position 215,851 of record VXAB01008911.1, on the reverse strand, counting down.
ACTGCGATTCAAAATGCTTTTAAACAAATGGTCAGAACAGTTAGCACCGCCCTACCCTCCTCTGTCCAAAAAAGTTTTGATGATGAGGCAGCTCTCTAGCCAACATACACACTATGCAGACCTGATCTGTGGTTACACCGTGTGCTCCTTCATGCCTTAAGCTCCCTGTGCAGCTGCAACCGCACCACGCACAGGCTGGGAACGCCAATCCCCTCTGCCACCCTGCAACGCCACGAGGCACTGCTCCAGCTGCAGAGCTCTGCCTGCATCAGGGAATGGGGCACACAAAGGTGCAACATCTTCAAGAACTGTGCTGGGAGACTGCAGGGAAGCAGCCCCACACTGAGGAGTTTTTAGGAGCTGAGAGAACAGGCAAAGCTCAACCTATGCCACCATCACAGCATTTATGAACTGAGAACATCAGTAGGGGCAGATAAGGTATCTCAGCCACACATGGAGCCTGTGTCAGTTCCCAAAGGAATGTTTATGTGACACCAGCAGAATAACATCCATCTGAGACCAGTCACCAATACAGATTCGTCACCAGCATTCACCATCCAATGCACATAACCAATACCTTGCATTTTCTCCAGCAGTAGAGGGATTGTAATTCATGACACTTCAAAGGTTGAGCAGAAAAGTAGCTGCAAGTAGAATTTACCAAAATAATTTAATAAATAAACTCAGAAGCCAAGCTACCAAACTTGGCCCAAATTAGCTTCACTGTAAATTTTCCAAAGCTGTCTACAGGTGTACTTGTGCTTACCCCATCTCCACCTGCATCTGGCACCTCAGTCAGCAGGAGTGCGTCCCCATGCAGGGTGGAGGCAGGCTTCTGAAGGAAGCAGGGGCTGCAGGGACCTTTTCCCCTCTTCACCAAACAGAGCTCCAACATGGAAGTAAGCTTAGTGGAGTCCTCCAGAAGCTGTGAATGGACATACAGTGCTCCTGCAGCAGGAGGCTTGTGTTTCCAGAGCCTGAGGATATGCACGTCCAAGTTGATGTCCTCTCACCTTGCAGTGTGGCAGAGAAGCTGCTGAAAGAACAGAAAGGTCAGGGTGAGGAAAAGTATCCAAAAAAGCACATGCAGTAAAACAAGCAGGAAATTAAGGCTAAAGTCATCTCCCATAAATGCACTGTTCCCAATTTCCCCCTGCCATGTCAGAGCTGGAAATTGATGGCTCCACTCTCACACTTACATTAACTGCAGGACCTGTTACTTCTCAGTAACACAGAGTAAATAAATGCTGCTAGCATTAGAATACATTCCTGCACCAATACATTCCAGTGATTTTGTAGAAATAACCCTTGAAGCAACAGGTAAAGGAAGAGGGAATAAGATTATCAGATTAAGAAACTAAATTAATAAGTCACTGAAACAACTGAGAGAGCTGAGGTTTCCCTAGAATTTTTCCTGAAGTAGTTCAGGAAGGGCTATTTCTAAAGCATAACTGTAAATCACAAGCAGTGTTCTGCCCTTCTGCCACTGTTCCATGGGCCCTCAGCACACGCTTGTAATGAGGCCAACCTGCAGGTATGTCACTGGCTTGCTGCTCACACTGGAGCTATACAGATGTTCCAGGGCTGTTTGTGTAATTTATTAAGCTGTAAAGTTGTCAGAATCACAGTGAATTGGGACCTCTGATAATATCGGAGTTTTTGACACTGTGTTAGCGCTGGTGTCCTGGCTTAACTCCAGTTTGCTTAATTGTATCCTCATATTCCCCAATACCCATATTGTAGCTGGGAGGATGAGTGGCTTGTAGCTGTGCCTCCCTTAATCTCTGCTTCGCTGAGCAGCTGCAGCTTCTAGTTCCAGGAGTGGCTGTGCTTCATCAGCGGTGAAACAGTACTGTATTTCATTCCTGTACCCACAAGAGATATTTTGAAGTGCATGCTTCAGGATGAAAGATTATATAGATGGAAGAGTTGTATTGTATATCCATTACATACAAGAAGAGAAGGCTCCAAGTGGTACTGTTAAGGAGGGGCAGCATTAAGAGCACAGAATTCAGTCCTGAAGATCCCTTTCTGGTGGACACCTTCTGAGCCGGCACAGAAGGTACCAGGCTGTGAGTCAGTCGTGAAGTGCTGCACTCGACCTTCAGGGGGGAGAGCTGATCTAAGTAAAACTTTCACAAATACATGTTTATCACTGGTGAGGATAAAGGAGAAGAGGATAGGTGACTTCCTTCCTATTTATCCTAGAGTACCCTATAAACTGATGAGAGCTGGGTTCTGTTTGGTTGTTAACAAGAAGCAGTTTGTATGCCAGCCAGAAAAGCTGAGGTTTATCTGGCTTCTGAGTACCTATGATACAAAAGCAATGGTGTCTGTAAATTAGCAGAAGGGGACTTTGAAAATTATTTTCTATTTTGATAAAGATAGGATTTGTTTGTTTGTTTGTCTGTTCTTCCAAAGGAATACACATCTCTATTGCAGTTATCTGAATGCATTTGCACTTTTTTTGGAAGCCAAAGGAGCACACTTTACTTGGGCACACTGAGACCTCCCAGGGCTGCGGTGCAGATACAGCCCCTTTGCACCCCTTGCCCTGCCAGCACAGAGCTTCCCAATGTTCCTTTGATGAATACACAGCAAGGAGGGGATCAGACCTAGTGCTCAAAAATCAGCAAGAGCAATTTCCTTGGGAAATTAATTACTGCTGACATCTAATACAACTGTAGTATGCAGGCAGACACCAGCAATTAATTAATCAGCGGTTTTCAAGAAAGAGTATTGATTTGTTGTTCTTCATAAACTTCGAATATTACATAGACGACAAGACAGTTACTCCAGTAGGGGAAGAAAATTGGCCTTCATGAATAGGACAGACAGAAGGGAGTCCAAGTTTCCCTGCACAATACCTCAATTCTCGACAGGCCAGGACCACTGCCCCAGAAAAGCACTTTCAAAACAGCTAACTCAGTCTTCTGAAAAATTACTCCAAAAATAAAATATCTCTAGTGCCACTGAGCTGGAGCCCCTCATGGACCCCAGAGTCACGATCCACCCCCTGAGGCTCTCAGCTCCTGGTTGCTGTTGGTCCCAGCCACTAGCAGAGTGGCTGTCACATCCTTACTGTGCAGGGTGCGGTGCCTCCATCAGAAAGCACAGCTTCTGTGCAGCAAACACTGACTCTGATTACACACCATTTGATGACAACGTGGTCATACAAATCCTGGTGAAAAACAAATGCTGACAAATCTCAGACAGGCTGTTTCCATGGATGCAAGGCATAACTGCCTGGCTGAGCTGGGCCAGAATTTCACAATCCCTTTCTCCCTGCAACTATATTCATTGTTTTAAGTCATAAGTTTCCATTTCTGTTCATAAAGCACCTTCACCGGTGCAGATGAAAGCAGCAATATATATGTTTGGGAGCTGGTGTGTTGTTGCAATACCCAGCTCCTTGATGGCTCCTCTAAAGCAAACTTGGAATTTGCTGCCAGGTGCTGCGCACTGCTGGGAGCATTGGCTGCTCTCAAGCTGCAGCGGGAGCATCTTTGGTGCTCCTGGCAAAGTGTTCATTCTGACTGGCTGGTGGTGTACAGGGCATGTTGTGCCTCGATGGGACACTGCACGTGTGCAGAGAGGTAACAGATGCAGCCTGTGGAAATGGCTGTGTTGGGGCTGATGCAGCATCTCAGCAGAATAAAACCTCTTCAGCTCTGGGTGCATAATGAAATTCTCTCTTCAGCTGACACGGATGTCATGCCTGCATTAATGCTCATTGCCACAGTGTTGGCTGCTCTGCAGGGCAGGCAGAACCATGAGCTGTGTGCTGCGTACTGCAGGGGGGAGCATGGTTTCACAGCTGGCTCTTGGCTGGGAAAGCCCTATTAGCCATGGGACAGCCCCATCCCTCTCTGTCACAGAGCACTCACAGAGCAGAGAAGGTACCGAAACGTATGCACACCAACCTGAAACCTACCATAAAGTGTACAGGACCACCTAAGCAACTGTGGGTTTTGTACTTTATTTTCCAGTCTGTTTCTTTTGGCATTTCTATCTATAGCCATGATTTCGTTGATATGCAAAGGTACCAGCAGGTAGTGAGTGAAACTTTTAAAATATCTGACAGTTCTATCAAGTGGCTTTAGACCTCTAGAAATGTGTCTTCTAGGAGCCTCAGTGAAGTAGCATTCTCCATATCCATGTTTTTAAATTGTCATTTTTGATCCTAAATCACTGGGACATTCACAGTTGCACAATCACTCAATCTCTGGGTCAACATCCAACTTAATATAGGGGAGATTTTCAAATGAGACTTTCAATGTCATCTGTACTCTGCAACCTCCATCTGTTCTACAAAGTATCCCCTGGAGATGGAAAACATGTCACCTCCCTGATTTACAAGGCAGGCCAGGGAACGAGGACGTGATCACCTTGTCCATTCTGTGTTCAGCATGCTGACAAACAACACAAGATTGCATTTACAAGGAATTAGAGCCTGACTTGGAAAAACAAGACTTCATTAGCAGAAGCCATTTGCTTGCCACCAGGATGGTGGTGGCTGCTCAGCCCTGTCAGGTGTGCTGGGGTTTTGTCAGGGAGGTGTTCAGGCTGGGGAGTTGAGTGGTGCATGTCAGCATGGAACTGCTTGGTTTGATGAGTGCGAGGGGGATGTACAAATCCTCAGCTGTTATAAGTAAAGTTCAGTAGGTTGCCCATGACCACACAACTCACTGCCTCTCAGGGAATTGTAGACAATTCCCTCAAAAGTTTCTCCCCTCCCTCCCCCCCCAGCTGAAGTTCAAGCATCTAAATGCACAAAGCCGCAGCGCAGCCATGTCCTGCACACCGGGCACACATGGGGCCCTGGCTCTCAGCTGAGCAGGTCAGAATGAGCACTGTGGGATGGCAAAGCCCTGGTTCACTGCCATCAGACACAAACTGCAGCATACACGTGCAAGGAAAATAAGAGGATCCATGTTTTATGGAGAAGCTGCCTTGGGGATTACAGTCAAAACGATCGTCTTCAATTTTATTAAAATCAATCGGAGATTTTATTACAGTACAAATTAAATGAGAGACTATTTGCAACTCAGATCCCAGAAGCAATAGTATGAAAATCGCTTTAAGCACTGGTATTCATCCAGATGCCTTATCTAATGTTATCTATGCACAAGTGCAGGGTTTCATTTCTTTTTTTTCTTATTTTTTCATCACTTCTACACCAGGTGTACTTCATGAAATGGGGTTGAGGTGTACGGACAGTAGACATCTTTTAAAGCCTCAAGCGTAGTAATGGGTTAAACACTGGAGGGAGTTCAGCAAGGACCTGGAAAGTTATTGAGGTCTGCAGGAAATACTCTACAGTGAGCGATTAAAGAGCTCAACCTGTTTGGTTTATTAAAAAGAGGGTGAAAGGAGACATGATTGCAGAGTATTAATGTGTTCTCATGGAGAAAAATACCAGGGACTACTGGCTTTTAATCTAGTAGAGAAAACAGCAGCAAGGATCCATAATACACCCACACAGATGTGTCCTTCAGTGTGGAGGGCTGGGGCACAGCACCGTGCAAGCTGCCTGCCAGTTTGAAACCCATTCCTTATACCTCTATGCAGCCTGAGGCCTGCAGTCAGGAGGAATCATGGCATCTTTCAGCCACAGATGCTGATGGCAAATATCTCTGTGAACCTCTGTCACAGGTTTCCACAGGTGTGCTGCAAGTGCTGCCAAAACCAGGGGTATACCCACGGCACAGACCAAAAGAGAGTGGGCAGTGCACTGGGAGGTGAGTACTGCATCTGAATTTAGCAACTTACACGAAGAGATTTAGGGTCACGTTCTTGCAGACAGCACCTGCAATCTTCTAGAGCTAAAAAGCTCTTGAGTACACTCAGGCAATAGTGTTTTGAGAGCAGAAATTTCTGAAGCCAGAGTCAGCCAATGAGGTTTTGGTGGAAGTGCTAGTGCTGGTGGTGCTCTGAGAAAAAACTGAAATGCTACATTACAGTAGATGTGAGGTAAGCTGTGCTAATAGCCAATATTCTGTCATAGCTGATCTAATAATCACTTAAACTGGACTTAAGTGTTTGAAAGGTTAATGTAGTAACAACTCCTTCTACCAAGCTGCCATGTAGACAAATCACTTAAACAAATATATGCACACTGGAAAGAGGGTCAGTAGGGCCCTGTAAATGCAGGTCATGTTCTGATATGCTGCCAGTTACCATCACTCTGTGGGGAGAAATTGATAATTTGCATTTGGAGAAGCTGGCCCTAAGTGCCAAAACCAATGAAGTCTAACACACGGAAACCAGTTCTGTGATATTTCAAGATCATTCCATGACTATACACAACTCATAGGCTCTCCCAGTTTGTCTCACAACAGTGCAAATATTGTGCAAATTACAGGTTTGAAAAGGAGATGTAGGAACTATGCACCCTGTAGATTCCTGTGCTATTACTGTGCTGGCAGCTTCTAGCAAGCTACAGGCTACAACCAGTCCCTCACTGCTCTGCACTGCAACACTCAGTGAAATGTCAGAATGACAAAAACTGAATAGCAGCACCTTTGGTCTTTTTCAGCATAGCAGGTTTTAAAGCAACTCCTTTTTCACTTTAAATCAGACCTTTAATTTCACTGGAAATGGGAGAAGAATAGGATGAAAATAGAATAGTGATTTAAAAGTGCAAAAATAAATCTTGGGTATGACAAATCTATGGGCTTTCAGTGGCCTTTGCACTCAGCTGTACCTGATCTTATTTTAGCACTCATGATCCCCTCGTGAGAAAGTGCTGCATGTTCACCCCACTCCAAAGCAGATCTCTCTCCTTCCAAATGGCACCTCTCATTAATGATGGAGATAGCCCTTGACAACTAGCTTAGAGTAACTGCCTCACCTTCAGATACCTAAAGTTTAATGAGATCTCACCCTACATGCAACTATACAGCCCTTCAGGAGCTGCTGCAGCCCAGAGTTAATCCCATCAGGTCTTTGCACATCAGGGGCTGGAACCGCTTCTGTTCAGGGTTTTACGTCAACACCATCACCTCTAAACTCTATCATCATCATCACAGCAATTAGTATCACTAGGACTCCAGTAAATGTCCAGTAAATCACTCAGACAACTGGTAGGAATTAGATAGCATATGCACTTGTTCCTTGTATGTGCTTGATACTGATGAAAACTAAGGTCTGGTGTATTTATTAGACAGACCTGATGCGGGCAGCAGCTGGGCCAGCTTCCCACACACAGATTTCTCATCGTTTCTATTTAAGCTCTTGCAGCTTTGATAGACACATTTCCAACTGATTGCGGTGTCGCTGCCAGTTCCACTACCACCATGAATACATCACTGCCTGCTTGCTGAGCTCAAAAGCTACATGTCCTGCAGGACTCTGAGACCTGCTGGTACCACAGGGAGAGGTCAGGAAGAAAGGGCCTCTCTAAAGGCAATTCTGCTTGCTAGTGTTTATTCCCTGCAGATGCCATGTCCTGTTCCTTCTTTAATTAGGATATTTGCATAAAAACTAGATCTGTGCATCCAAAATACATCAGTTCTATCTGATTTTTTTGTATATGTTTTCTTCCACCCCCCCCCCTTCCAAAATATAACTGGTTTTGAGATATGCTAATTGTGATGTCAAAACCAAAAGATTAGGTATTCCACAAAGAATATGCACGGCGAGAGATGATTGCATACCATCCCTATGGCATGAATGAAAAATACAGAAGTAGTAAGGTCCAAATTCTGCCCAGTGTTTACAGGTACAGAAAAGAGTAGAACTGGACATGGTTGTGCTGCTTTTACACTGACTGCAGACAGATCTTCTCTGCAGCGCCCTTTCCTGCTCTGCACATCACCACACAGAGCTGTTCAGGATCTTTCAGCCTCGTTGGCTGGAAGCATTCACAAGCAGTGGGACACCACCACTGGTGTCAACTTGCACGCACCTGCAAGCACAGCAGAGAAGAACTGAGGACGCTGGAGGCTGAGAGCAGAAGTTATGGTGCACTGCTTCTTTCAAAAGCTGAATATTCAGTGCCATTGACAGCAGGAAAAGAATAAGCACAGAACGAAATCTGCTTCCCCCTGTTGTAATGCTTACATTAATGATTTATTCATAGTATTCACACTGGATTTTTACATAATGGATCTACCAGCCTCTCCCATTCCCAGAAGGATTAACAAATCCAAAAGCTGTGACTGCACTAAATGATCTGGATGTTATTTATTTCATAAAAGTTACTTTGCATATAAGAACATTATTCAGTAGTACAGAAGGAAAATGGCTCAGTCAAATTGTCACTTTCCTGCTCCCCCTGCTTCAGCAGCTTTCTCACTCACCTGTGCACATTTTTAAATGAAAGCAAATGCACCATAAAACCATAAAACTCCTGCACACATTTTTGCTGTCCAGTCCAGAATCATGCATTCAGGATGAGCATACCTGCTTCCCCACCCACCTTTCCACCCCTCCAGACGCATTGCTCTGCTGAGGACTGCTGCCTCACCCCCTGCCCTGCTCTGCTGTGGTGCCAATGGGAAGCCATGTGCTGCCCTGAATGTCCAGCTCAGCTGTATGCAATAAGGCCAAGCAGCACAGACTGTTGTTTCCTCTTTGTATTTCCTATTTTTAAATTGTTGAAAGCCAGCTTTTAACCAAAAAAAAAAAAATTTGCTCTTTGTTATAAATTTGACAAATATGGCCTCTACAGCACATGTCAGGTACAGTCTGGATTACAGGAGGAGAATTATTTATTAGAGTTATTATTAACATAGTATTTAACACTTTTAAAGCTGTGATGGAAAGACAATGAGCATGTTAAACCAACAAACCCAGCCAAGAGCCTGACCTGCTCCAGCACAGAGCAGGCACAGGGACGAGGTGGGGGCTCACACTGGGCTGGGCCCAGCACCTGCCCAGGTACAGGTTTACCTGGGGGAAGGCCAAAATTGGCTGCTAGCACTGGCAGCATGCCACAAAAAGCCATGCGTTCTCATTGATTCCAGTACATCTGAAAGAGCAGAATTTCTCCCCAGAGGGCGATAGAAAGGAGCTGTGCCAGTAACTGATTTCTTGACTCACTGACCAAATGGTAACAATAAACATTTTTTTCCAACTAATACGAAAAGTTGGAAAACACATGGTTTAATATTCAAGGAAAACCAGCTCAAGTATTTGTTTTTCTTTAAGTGAAATTAAAGTCATCTTAACCTCCAAGACTGGGATTTTTAAAATAAGGTGTGGAAATAAACAACCCACCTTTTTTAAAATGTGAAGTGTTTCTGTCACAATCACATAATGTTGTCCAGATGAGTTTGAGTAAGGTAGGGAAATTTGAGTTTGATTTTTTGAGAGAAAACACTTATTTAAAGGAAAAACCATGAATCAGTATAATCACATGAGGAAAAAGCAAACACTGAATACAGATCAGATGGTTTTTAAGATAGCGAAAGTAATCATTATCCTTGTTCTAGTTATCTCAATGCAGTAATCTCCAGAACAAAGCTCAAAATATTTAGAAAAACTCTTAAAGATAAATGTCAGCAGCTGAAGTTTCCAAAGGTATTTAAGAGAATCAGCTACAGAATGGATGCTGTGACTGCCTCCAAGGACCTGACTTAGGCTGCAATACCAGCTGGATTTAACTCCATTCACCACTGCTCTCTGGGTCTGATCATCCAGCCCGTTCTTCACCCAGTGAAAAGTGTACCTGTCCAAGCCACCAGCTACCTGCTTCTCCAGGGGAATACTGTGTGAGACAGTGCCAAAGGCTTTGCTGAAGTCCAGGTAGACTACATCAACAGCCCCAAGCTCAACAACATCAAAACACTCTATAGAATAGAGAGCCACACCACCACCTCTCCTCCTTCCTTGACTATCCCTTCTGAAGAGCTTATAATCACGCACTGCAGCACTCCAGTTGTGGGTGTAATCCCGTCATGTTTCAGTAACGGCAAGTAAGTCACAGCTTGCCTGCTGCCCAGTGACTTCCAGCTCCTCCTGTTTGTTTCTCATGCTGTGTGCACTGGTGTCAATGCACTTCAGCTGAGCCATTTGTCTCATTCCAACCCCACCATTGTTTCCCTGGCTCATCTCTAGCGAACCTTGTTTTAACCCCTTCCCATTTCGTACCCTGTTTAAAACCCTCTCAACAAGCCCTGCCAGCTCCTGGGCTATGATCCATTTCCCCCTTTGAGACAGGTGAGTCCTATCTGCAGCCATCAGGCCTGGTGCCAAGTGAACTCATCAAGAGACACCTGGAAATACAACTATACATAAATAATTAACAAATCTAAGTGAAAATGAACAGAATTCTAGTCTTATGTAGTTTATTGTTTGACTTTCTGTTTAGCTGCTTAACAGAGCAGAGGAAGATTGAATACCTGCAGTGGAAGCACTGAGAAGAGCAGTACAGGCCCTTCCAAGCCAGGGGAGATGAAACGTGGGATACTAATTTGCTTTTTAAAATGTAGGACAAATGACCAAAATAGAAGATGCAGCAAAATTAGTAGAGCAGAAAAGTCCAAATGATGCAGTAATAATCCATTCTGTTAAAATCAAATGCCCGGTGATACAGAGAGGAATTCAATACAGCTATTGTCATGACTTCATAGCAACATAGCAGGGAAGGAACAATGTGTCAAAGAAATGCACACTTCATGGCAGTGTGTTGTTGCCTTTCTTCCTTTTTGCTTTTCAAACATCTTTTTGTCCTTATTTTCTTATTGTACTACTGGCAGGAATTCAGATCATACAATGCTTGAAATGAAATGAAAACCAGCTTCCTTAATGGGCTTCAGTAACCTACTTTGTACAGTAAATCCTGTTGTTCAGAAATACAGGCATGAAATTAAAAAAAGAAAAGAAAATGTTTATGGTCTGGCTTTTAAAACTACTGTGCACCCCCAGCTCCCACTAACTTATTACTACCTACTAATTAATTACTACCTGCTAACTAATTAACTACCTACTAATTTTTCTTGCTTTGCAGAGCACATGTGAGAGTCATGACATTGCCACAAAGATGTGTTATTTACATGAGGCATTTGATAGGAAAAGAGAGTGCACAGCTGCACTTTTGCAATGAGGTGGTTAGTTGGATTTGTTTGATTTTAAACTACAGAAAAAGCTGATCAGGAATCTGGCACAAGTGCATTTCTTCATTGCCCTCAGTCAAATGTGTAGTTCACCAGATGATTACTATTTCATGTTGTCTTCATACAGTTACAGAAGCAGCCACAGTTTCATTCCAGTAGAGGGGATGACACAAAGCACACCAATAGAACGCATCTCAGATGCCAAGAGGATGGGAATTCCTTTCCCACAGTTACGGGAGTCGAAAAACTCAAGATGTTTAAGCCCTAGGAGGAAATCTGTCATAGTAGGGCAATCTGGACTGACACACAGGAGACACAAAATGAGGAGAACCCCACTGATGAGAAAACTTAAGTGCAGAAGAATCTGCAGGCATTCATTTCAGAATATGTGCAGTGCTGTTTCAGGTGCAAGCTGGTGTGTAGCAGAAATGTCACCCACCATCAGGAACCCTCTTTTCATAGCACTGCTACAGGATTCCTGGGCAGTTGTGTGCACAGACCCAGACCAGGAGCAGCCCTGACAGAAGGAGGTAATTACTGTGATCACTGCATCGTACAGTGGGAAAGTGCTACAAGCACCTAAGGCAGTGAAATATGTATGGGTTTATTTCTTACCAACAACCCATACTTTAATTAATTTGAACATTTAGCCACTCTAATTAATGGGCAAACATTATTTGAAAAACAGTGTTTAAATACTTTAGATTTAATTAAATCAAATATTTAATAGTGCTGTAATTAATCCTCCAACTGTTAATGAATTAAATCATAGTCCTCCTGCAGTTTGATTTATAGTGTTGACATAACTTCAGAAAATAAACTATCCAGCACTTGATCCTTTGCAGCTGTGTTGTGAACTGTAATGTAAACCAATACTTCCGTTATATGGGCCCAGGGCTGTAATAAACAGATGAGCATTATCAGCTTTCAGCTTAAGCACACTCATATGCTGCTGATGATATTTACCACTTCCGGTATGGAACACTTTTCACATATTTGAAATATTTGCTTGGTTTATGGTTCTTTGCTTGTAAAACTGTTTTCACAACTAACAAAATGCACTGACACAATAAACTGCTTCTAAACAAAATGGCCACAAGTTCTTGCAATAAGTGTCAGAATTGAAAGTGTCAGCATTTAAAAATGCCAGTTTTCCCATGTTTTCGTACAAATATTGAAATAACGGGATCATACATTGAGACAAAAAAACCACCCAGTGGTCTCTTTGAAAGAGCTAATGTATTTCCAAGCTACCTCATCTCAGTGCCATGCTCTCCCGAAGAGAGGGTACACGCTCAGCCTAAGTGTACAAGCCAATGCATCCAGTGCCTTTTGGAGTGACTCATACAGAATTACAATGACCACCTAAAACTGAAGGAGACCCAGATTCCCAGAGGTGGATCACTACCAGAGGTGAAATGATCATCTCCTGAGTGAGGGGACTTGTTAGAAACTTGAGGTTCCAGGGACATTTCTATTACCACGGATGAGTTTTAAATTTATTATTACAGCACTTATAATCTGAACAAAGGGATCATCCACTTTAATAGAAAGAAATGAAAATAAATTTAGCATCAGCTGTCAAAGCCTAATTACTTATCAAAGCATGAAAGAAAATCCAACAACACTGCTATTAGTGTGAGAAATTCTGTACTGAAACACAGTCATTCCCATCACAAGCCATTAACCAAACAGTAATGCTCCCATCAGTGCAGCAGTGTCAGTAGGGGACACACACACGTGACTTGCAGTCCACTGGGACCCAGGGTAAAATGCTTTTCTAGAAGCAAGCTGGAACGAGGGTTCCTGACTCAGAGTAGGAGTGGGTCAGAGAATTTCAAACGTTCCTCTGCATTCTCATGTCAGGAAACGTGACTTGCTTTATCACAGCACAGAATTGCTTGGTTCACTGTGACTGATGGCTGTAAACAGCAACTCCCACCCTCAGATGAAACAAGGTCCAGGCCATTTCCTAAGAACAGTTAGAAGATTTGGCAATGAAAAATCCAATTTTCATTTCATTCAAAATGTTAATGAATGTCTTCAAATTATCACTACAAATCTGAAATTGCATGAACTTCATCCTAAAACATAACAACAAAATTATATAACATTTGCCAATAGAATATCTATCTTGTGGCAGTGTTTAAACTCAGAAAAAAACTGAAAAATCAGTTAAAACGAAGGAACAAAATATTCCTCCCTCCCATGTCTCTGTTGCCCTTCATATTCTTTTATCTCACAGAATCTCCTTTTGCTCTTCCTTCTTATTCATCTCTTCTAACGGGTGGGATTGTGATGAGACCAAGGCAGGCAGCGCAGCGCGGCCGTGCGCATTGCTCAGCCTGTCCGCCGTGCCGTGTCAGGAGATGGCTGTTCTCTGCCCATGTTCTTCATGACTCACATGTTTATCTCTCCATTACCAACATTATCACGGTTAATAATAACGAATTGTGCTGTATGCTGATATGCCCCAGGGAAGAAATGTCTGAATTTCTGAATGAATAACTTTTAATCCCACTTAAATAAGTCATCTTGACAAGTTGACATATAAGATTATTGGTAATGCACTGCAGTGCTTTGCAATGAGCTTACACTTGAACACAATGCACAATTCTCAGCACAAAGTATTAAGAAAATGAAGAAAGCCCTTTCTCACAACCTCAGCTGGTTTAAGTCAACAGTGTTTCACTGAAATCCAGACACTCTTTCTTAATAGCTGAGAATTAGTCCCTGATTTCAGCAGATAACCTATCTACATCTTGATCCCCATGTGGTTTTATTCATTTACCAAACCAAAACTCATACAACATACTGAGCTTCAAGAAATCCTAGGGAGTTCTTGGGCATACCTGTTGGCTGGCTTTCACTTGCTTACCATTTGCCACAGTGATTTTTTCTGTTACGTTTCATGATGTGCAGAAGCCAAATAATTACTACAATGAGCAATAAATTGTGGATTTAATAGACTTGTACACAGACGCATTAAAATTGTTGTAGAACAGGAAAATTTAACACTGTGAAGATATATTCCATCATGTATTATTTTATCCCTACACCATTAGCTCATTAAATCAGGAATGCATAAAGTAGTCAGTGCTCAGTAACTAAGTCAAATTAATACACAATTAAAATACAAAATGAGCCTTCAGCAATTCGTTGCAACCAACATGCTGAGAGCATCCCGCAAGGATCTCTGAATTTCATCTGCTTTGGTAAATGGCTGAAAGTAGTATTTTCCTTGCATAACAGAGGCATTCCCTCCATGTTTGCTGTCCCTGCATAACAACTGCCTGACCTGGAGATCAGCTGAAAATTTACGGCAGTTTTTCAGTCTGTTTCAGCTCTTTTTAATGAAATGATATTGAGGAAAAGGGAGCAAGCAGGGATTATGATAATACTGCGTTTTAAACAGAATGATTTAAGGCTCCCAGAAGAGAGCTATTTTGATAGCACGGTGAGGAGAGGCTGTGCTTGCTGGCAGACCGGACTCGCGGCACTGCGCCTGGCAAAGGGAGCAGCGCAGCACAGATGGCTCCGCACCGACACCGGGCTGCTGTGCTGTCGGATGTGACCGACACCGCAGGAGTGCACGGGAACAAGGAGCCGCAGAGCTGACACGCAGCCGGTCTGAGCGTGCCATCAGCAGCAGGTGCACTCATCACAGACATCAGAAGCAAGCTGGGACCGGGAGGCATCTGGCACTGAAGTTAGTAGAGAGATCTTGATCAACCAGATCCCAAGAGCATCCCAGAGAGCCTGCAGACCAAACACCCCGGTTCCCCGTCCCACATTTGTAAAACAGCAAGGACAGTTCTGGCTGCTGCAGAGGGGCATTGTGACTGGTGGCATATTTGACTTTAAAGTGTTATGACAGACGTGAAAGTGCGCATAAATGCACACTATATGCTTATCTACCTCCCAGTGGTATAATACAACAAATCCATTGGGTCTGGGTGATGAGACATAGGAGTAAGTCCTCCTGTGACCAAAAATCTAACAGCTGGTAAGTTTAAGCCTCAGGATGGTGTCTTTTCCTGCCCTGAGTGCTCAGCTGCTTGTCTGAATTTCCTTTCTTACAGTGTGTTTTCTTAGTGAGCAACTGCTTTCAACAGTGATATTAAGGTGGGGGAGGTGGAATTCTTTTTTCTAAGAATTTTTTGCTACTTCTGTCTATGTTGTTTACTATGCAACAAGATTTCTTTGCTACAGTCTTAGCTTCTTTCCATCTTGTCAATGGCTTTGCTCTTCAGAAGGCAAGTTGCCTTTCAGTGAGCAAACTCTCAGTGTAATGGATGAAAAACATTATAAATAACTAATAGTACTGCAAGCACAGGAAGACTATCCATCTTTCAGCAGACTGCACATGCTTTTTGAGTTTTGTGACTTCTTCTCCAGGTCTCCTGGAGGGAGTGTATAAGATATTTCAGCTGTCACCTTTTATTTCAGCAATCAATTTTATTCTTACGTGATATTCATGTTCTGCAAAAAGGGCTCTTTAGAAGTTCACTGTGTTATTTGTGAGCTAAGATATATTGTTGTAAATGGAGTAAACTGGGCCAGTGGTGAAGGTGTGTTACAAATTAATAAAGAATGTGGTTTTCCGAGAAACAAGGTGAAAAGAGATCTTTTAAACCTTTGCCTCAATCTTTGCCTTAAGCAGCTGGTAACTCCTCCAAATGTCCCTGTTTTGTAAGCCTGCCCTTAAATGGTGTTAATCTTCAACAGGTGCAACCCCATCCTTATCTGTCCTAGCAACTGTGTTGCACAGTGTGTGGAAATGTCATCACGTTCATTAAACGCTTGACTGCTTCTTTGGTTGGACTTCTGTTCTTGTTTATCAAGCTGAACGCTGTGAACAGACTCTGGTTGACCACCTTATTCTGGTGCCAGCAAAAATAATCACTGAGATGAGCGTTTCTCCGCTGAAAATGCCATGATTCTTGTTTTGCTAAGAATACTATTCTGGCATCTTCACCACTTCCTTATGCAGTTACACCACTCAGCTCCACAGTCCATTGAACATTCTTCTATTGAGGGTTAGGTTCAAGACATCTAGGAGATGACCAGCTTCCACGAGGCACAGATTAACTTATTCCAGGGGTAACAACACCTCAACACCAGTTTACTTTTTAAATCTTGCATTCTTTTTATCATAAATGCAAACAAAGAGTCTGTGTTTTCACAGCAAGTGAAAAGTGCATAAGTTGCTAGCACAGTGCTTCTTCCAGAGCAGCAGCGTTGGCCTGGACGCTGTCTGCTGTGTATGCAATGGAGCTCCAGCTGATCACCCAGAAGGTGCATTTTGCCTCTTGCAACTCAGTGCCAGGGATGTTTTGTGGTTGCTTTCCATCTGTTCTGGCTGCTTAGGCTGCCTGAGAGCCACACACTGATCACAGCAGCACCATGCAGCTGTGCATGTGTTCAGTGGGACATGGCGCAGGACGCCTGCCAGCCAGAGCCCACACGTCCCAAACATGGGTTCCCACCACTCTTTCCCATCTCATCCTTTGAGAGTAGCTGCCATGACAAGGATTTTTGTGACTCCTTCAGGGCTGCAAACACACTTCAGTAGTCTGTAACAGACACTGCAGAACAGTGATCGTGGTAATTTGAAGCAAGCAAATCAACTATTTTGGCCAACTTAATTACAATCACAGACATTCAGCTGAGAAAAGGAAGAGGAAATCTTTGGTGGGGACAAATATTGTTTACTAAATCAGAGAGTAAAGATTTTGAAAACCTTAGGTAGAACAGCACTACAATAGATCTGAGTTCACACCAGAAATAAATTCACACCTCCGAATTTTCATAGCATCTGTACCCTCCATAGCTTTCTTCTAGCTATACCACAGAGACATTTTCAGATCATTTCTGCTCCGCTATCACTTACAGCACTTACAGCATTGGCCTTTCTGTTCATTTCCACTACATTCAGGGGTGGAACTGGGGTAGAGGAGGAGAAGAATGGAATGTGGGAGAACTAGTACACTAAATCACATTTGTTGCCGAAGTTTGGATCGCTGTAAATTTGAATGTACTTACAATAAATCTCCTTGAATAGAATCATTTCCTACCAAACTGCTTCCTAAGCTGCATTCCTAAATACATCTACATCAGAACCTCATGCTACATTCATCTGCTGCATTGGTCTTCACTCTGCTTATCCACTTATACCTTATTTTTCTCTTTTATTTGCAAAGAAGATTCTTACAGAAATCACTAAAACACTAAAGCAGCTGGCTGCTGAATTGCTTTGCTCTGAGTTCTTAATTCTACAGTGAGGGTGCAAAAACACCTTTTATATTTCTCCCTCAAAAGCTTATTACAGAGCAAGAAGGGTCAAGCTCTGCATGTTCACCGAGTAAGTGGAGAAGAATCTGAAGGGCAGTTTCACTTGCTTGATTTTTACATGCAGATGTGCTCATAGCAAGCACTCCTTCCCCGGGGTGATGGGCTTTGGGTAAGAATGATCAAGTGTTTGGCATCACTGACCCCGCAGAGCCTACCTCCTGTCATTATACACAGTACTAACACTGAGTGCAACAGCTAAACTGTTTGAGCATGTACTTAAGCTTGCAGAAAAGGAGAATTCCAATAATGTCTCCACATAGGTCAGCAGAAGAGGCCAAAAGGCTGCAGAGACAAATTAAGTACTATGTTTCTAAAAGGAAATGAAATGTTGATAAATTAATTAATCCTGTAATACCATTTCTTCTTTCAATGTAAGAAGTACAGGCATTTAAACAAGTATCACCAGAGAGGAAGATCAGGAATGCAGCCATTAGGCTCATCTCACAGCTCATGCCATGCGGATCATTTTGCACCCATTACTGCTGGCAGCTTAGAAGTTTGATCTGCTTTTTAGAAGGTAGTGCCCCAAACCATTTTGATGTAGAATTCCATGTTGGTGTCCATTGGAGGAGGCAAATATCATCTAAGCCTTCCCATACAGCTTTCACAGGGAAAATAAATGAACTTTTCTGCCAGTATTGTGTCACCTTGTAAATTCCCTTCGCAGCAGAGTGAAGAGTAATGTGAAGCAGACACTGGATGCTTATCCATTTCAGTGAATTACAGCCTGGTGCTGAAAACCACTTCCTATTAATACCAGTGGGCTTTGGCACAAGTGGTTATTTAGCAGTCTTTGGCAGCTGCCTGAGAGCACTAATGTTGAACTGCTCTCTGCTATATGTTAAACACAAGGAGCTGCCACCTGAGTATGCAGCCTCACTGTGAAATGAGGGATGAGTACTCAATACCAGGCATTATGTTATTTGGATGGTATGCAGAACTTACGACAGCATACTAGAAAGCAAACCCTAACCTTGAGTGCCAGATAGCAGGAAAACAAAAGATAGGTTTAGCCTGGAACTTCTGCACTGAGGCAAAACTAATGCAATGATTTGGTTGGATGGAAACGTCATGCTGAGTACCCCCACCATGAAGATTATACCTGCCAGATATAATCTCAGTACACTGAGTCCATCAATAAAATGGACAAGCGAAAGGAAAAAAAGAAAAAAAGAAGAAAAAACCCAAAAGGTTCATTTGTATAATGAAACAGCTAATCCAGTTTTCAACAGATGTCAGCTCAAAAGATGTGTTCATGGTGTGACAGGGATGTAATAAGACAAGTGCGTTATATATTGAAATTCTTTTTAAAAAGCAGACAATTTGCTCTTTATATCTACTTCCATGGCTTCTGTTAGTCAATAGCAGAGCACCAGCTAGAGTTTTGAGCAAGCTATTTGGCAGATCAAAAATGTTTTAAAGCTCTAGCTGCAGGGACTTGAAACCAGTAGATATAGAAATTACTGTAAAAACGTATAAAGTACAGTAGCAAGCTGTAGTCTTTTTAAAATCTACTTGCAGAACTCTATAGCAAAGGCAAGAGTGAAGGAGAAGAAAGTCACAGTGCCTTCAGGACATGAGGAAAACAAAACCAGATCATAAACTGAGATAAATCAAAGCAAGTCTACTGGTATCAGTGGAGACACAACATGCAAAGTATGTGATTCACCACTGACAGTTAATTCCTTCAGGCCACTTCCAACATTGGGTATACAGAAATAAACAATCAGTCACTTGTAAACAAACAGAAGGCATAAGCTTGCAGGAGGATAGAAATCATTCAGAGCTTAAAAAAGCCTGGACAGGAATAAGGGCCTTCTGAGCGTGCAGTGATAATGGGCGTAAATGTGTAACGAGAAGCACAGGAGTGGCTATAACTTTACATTGCAGATTTTTTACTCTGTTGTTCTCCTCACTCTGAATACTACAGAATTGAAAATAGAGATAAACAGTGTGGTTACTCCCCCTCACTACAAAGATTGCAGTTCCAGTGCCATGAATTATGGTCTCTGCAGGGACAGAACAAGCCTGCTTTTCCAAGAATAAATCTTGGGCCTTGTAAAAGCCACACTCTGCAATACATTTAATATAATATTTTTATAATGCAGCACTAAGAGACTTTCAGCATTTAGCAGTAAACTTTAAGTGTTGATTTGGCACTGTCAGAGCTGTTCCTGTAATAACATTTAAAGTACCACATTCAATAAAGGCTCTTCTTCACTGTGCGTTGATTTGAACTATCTTTGAAGAAATCTAGCCGGCATCTCTGTGTGTCAGAGCCTAACACTAAGAACAACCTGCACATTGCTTGTTCTCATTTCTCTTCGCCTTGCAGGTGTTGTCTGAGCATTCACCATCTCCAGCTCATGGGGCAGGAGAACACTCACTGCATGAAAAAAGAGTTCTCTCTGTAATCACTTCTCATTCAACTCTCACTTCTTGGAATGCTATCATTTTGAACTTGATTTTTACCTAAAGGTAACTTTTCCTACAAGGCAGTGGAGCAGCTCAAAAAATCAAATTAAAAGTAGTATTTTCCCAGGGTCATACAGACGAATCTGATGCTTCCAGAGATTTTTTGGGATTAACTCAGGATCGTAGCTTACAATAACTGGAAGAAACTACTGTATGACTGCCAATTTTATACCACCAAATACTATTGATTTTTCTCCAGACATAGTTTTAAATCACTGAACTGATAACTTTATACCACTTAACTAATGAAAATAAGACGCACCTAAATCTCACATATTCTCAGCCTACAGAGGAGTATCCCCTTTTCTTCCTGACTAAAGAGGAGGGAGCTGCTTAGTTGTTTTTTTTCTTCTGTCAGAGAACTGTGTCAGGGTATGTATTTCTCATCTGTACATATAAGCACAGTTGGGGAGCTGGATATATACCAGCTGTGGAAATGGTCCTTTATTTTAAATTTTATGAGGGAGTCCATCTCCCTAAGCACCAGTTTGAGCAAACACAGATACCTCAGGACAGTCAGTGAATAAGCACCTTATGCAAAAATGGATGTTTTAAGTGGATATGTATGCATTCCCTTTAAGTTCACAGCACTTAGAGTGAAGATTTTGAACGCTTCAATATCTGTCTGGAATAACCCAACTCCTTGAATTGGGATCTCAAAGCGAGGCCGGATTTCTGCCTGTTGCAGGCTACTCTGACTAAGCCTGTTGGACATGTGTCCATTTTTCCGATCCGTGTTCTTAGTAACTACCATGCTTTGTTCTGTTCTCTCGTTTGTGGGGGACTTGTGAAGTGCCATGACTGCTTTGGCCATATCTATAAGTGGCTACTGTCATGTACTTTTGTATAGGGTTACTCCAATTCCATCCAGATCGTCAGCTCCTGAAAATGGACTGACAAATACCTACTAATAACCAAAACGAGTGGAAGAAAAGAAGGTGGACTGCTATTTCACGGGTTCACCAGAGAAAGTCATTCCATCACAATTTGAAACACGGTAAATTTCTACAGAACATACAGCACCTCAGGACACATGGAAACAGGATGATCCTAATGGTTAATTATAGATTTAAGAACTTGACCTGACCTGACCAGGTCACAAGGCTCTGACCTAGCTTTTCTTTCGCAGCATCACAGACCTGGCTCCCTCCTGGGGGGAGGTTACTCATTCCCTGGAAACCATACTCTGCCTCCTATGGAACAAAGGCATCCCAAAGAAATCAGCTGAACAATCTTACTTCATATTCTTTAGACTAGATATTTATAACTCCAACTGAATGAGAAATCAGAAATACCTTCTTCCTGATGACATTAAACTTCTTATTGAGACTGCAATTGCTGTTTGGGTTTTTTATTATTATTACTGTTATTAATTAAAGGCACCTAGAAATACTTCACTTTAATATGGACTATAGCTCAAAGTTTTTTTGCATATCATCCGTGCACTGATTTCTACAGTATCACAGAATCATCAGCATCGTCATCTCAAGCACTTCATGTTTTGGCTACAATTAAAAACAGTACCACGTGCTGTCTGATAACTGATTACAATCTGCTAAAAATTGCCTAGGAGATGCATTGTCACGAGCAGAGTTTTACACAGAAGTTTCTGCATGAAGCCAGCATAGTGGCACAAATCTTCCTGAGAGATGATCAATTAAGCACTCAGAATAGACAAAGATTATGGGTTTTTTAAATCATTAACGGGTACAAATGCTGCAGTTTAATTTAGAGAAATTGCACCCTTAGTATCTTCCCAAAGCATGGCTTTGAATGACAGGACCATTGATTTTGTAGAACAATATCTGAAAAAGAGTGGCACAAAAATGATGTCTATAGCATGTCCATAGGGCCATTTCACTGCCTGTCAGCACAGGCGTCCTGGGGCACTAAATAGATTACATTTATAATAATTATGTTAGAACTGCAGTGATGAGTTCTGACAGCTGTAACTTCTGCAGGGCTACAACTGGAATGCAAAATCACATATTATCTTACCATATTTGCAGTTTGTTTCTGGGACTTCATTTTTGTTCAGATAAGACCTGGAAAATCTGAAATCAGCACTAAAAATGATCATCTGTGCCAAACAAGGCAAGGGGAGTTATTTAAAATGTCTCCTTGTTTGCTGATGTACAGACTGATCTCCTGGTACCTCCTAAATCTGCGCAGGAGGACAATCACCAAACTTGTTCCCACTGAAGCTGGAAGAAAGACTCTTTCAAGTCCTGTGAGCTGAAGCTGGGATGTGCCATCACCATCCTGCAAGTCCAGAGCACAGGTGAAGACTTGAAGACAGTAAGCCAAAAGATCACACACACAAAGAAAGCATTTATGTTTATTTCTGTTTGTCCTGGGGCCTCAGACTGTAACTTAAATCAAAGTTTCTCTACACTGAAAAGCAAGAAAAATGCTTTCAACAAAAATGAATTTTCTACTCTTCAGTAATCACATATACAGAGCAGTGTTTTGAAAAGCTGCGCCTGCTCATAACAAAATGATGAGATCTACCATGCCTCCAAACACAGGCAAGGACCTGAACTTGCTCAAGGCACTGCCCCAATACTTCAGGATCCTGAAGGGTATCAGGGGGATGTTAAACCCCCCCCATAATGCACCTCACTGCATTGACAGGCTAAGGAGTGGATCCAAAACCATTTGTGCAGTTTCACAGGGAACAGAAAGGCTTTTTCTTTTAGTACAGGACCCAGATGCATGACAGCCATCATGCTGTCTCTCTGCACCTCCTGTCTCCTCATGGGGTGCATTCAAGGGCAAAGTATAATCTGAAAGCTTCGCCACCAAGACCAAGTCATATTTCTCTAAATCTTAGCCCACAGATAAGTAAAACTGTCACTCTTAATACCTTTTGCCTGGCTCACAGTGGTAATGAGATAATGCTTGCTTTTATGTGTACGCATATCCCATTTCTGCCAGCAGTGGGATGCACAAGGGAATTAAACAGAGCTGGAGAAATTCCCTCAGGCTCAGGCTTCAGTCTGAAAGACCGTGGTTGCTGAGCTCTGGCACTGCTTTGCCCACAGCAAATACAGGAAGGAGGAAGAGGCAAAAAGGACAAAAGAAATGGCACTTTCAGAAGAGGGTGACACTAAAATCTATTCTACAAATGACCCAGACTGATCCTGTAGACAGATCAAGTGAATTCAGTTCTTTCATCAATGATTTTTCTTGAATGTTATGCACTGACTTGATGTAGCTAATGGAAATGAAAGAATTATAAAACTGTAATTTGGAGAATAAAAGGTTCTTTACAACCATTTATTACTATTACTTTTAATCACCATAAAATGAAGTGAAATGAGAGTGGTGGTCCTGTGCCACTGCATTACTACAATATAGCAAGACAGATAGAGCCTGCAGGTTATTTTTTCACCAGTTTTGTTCATTTGAGGGACACTGAACATTATTTAAACCAAAGTGAAATAAGCATGCTACAGCTGAGAACATATTCACCAAAACGTGAGTGAGCCAGAAATCGAGACAACATTTGAAGAATCTTTAGCAGGGGAAGCAGCACCCCTGGGAGTCAGAGACTGACAGCTCTCTCTAGGTATGAACTAACTGCACCAAAATAAATTGATCTCCACTGACTCATTTCTTTTTTAAATCCATGCCAACCTGCACACCAGTGTAAAAGGTATTCTCTGGAAGACAGTCACACCAGTTATGCATTATTTGGTCAAATGAAAAAACAAACAGCTTAATTTAGAAAGAGCTGAAGGGCTTTGATACAGGAAATAGGAGGACTTCTCCCATTAATATTTGATACTATTGTGGCAGCCAAGTGTTTTTTTTCCTATTTTGTCTAGGCCAAGGTTTTAAAAAACTTGATGTTGAAAATTCAGCAGAAGACTCGTGATACATCATGGATGCGAGGCAATGTCCCCAGTGACTGGAAAAAGGGAAACATCACTCCCATATTCAAGAAAGGAAGAAAGGAAGATCTGGGGAACTACAGCTTGGTAAGCCTCACATCTCGGAAGACCATGGAGTGCCTCCCTCTGGAAGAGATGTTAGGGCACATGTGGAGGTGATCCAAGACAGACAGCACAACTTCACCAAGGGCAGATTGTGCCTGATTCATCTGGTGACCTTCTATGATGCAGTGACAGCACTGGTGGACAAATGAAGGGCATGTGATGTTGTCTCCCTGGACTTGAGCAATATGTGGCTCTGCACCACATCTCTAAATAGGAGAGATATGATTTGAAGGCTGGTATGTTAAGTGGGTAAAGAATTCATCGGATGGTTTGTAGGCAGAGAAGAGTTAGCAATGGCTCTATGTCCAGGTGAAGGCTGGTCACAAGTGTTTCCCTGAGAAGCATCCTGGCACACACACCAAGATCTATCCACATCCCAGAAACAACCATATTCCAACCAGCTCCACATCAGTGGAGAACCTTGCTCACAGTACTTATGATTTCCCACAAAACATTTGGTCAACACAGCTCTTCTATGGAAAATTCTTAACACATTCAGGATATTTGTGTTAATCAAGAATTCGTAGGTCAATAACTTTGGAAACCTCCAGGCTATAATTAAGTGCCTGAAATTCACACAGAATTTCAGAATCAATACGGAAATTGAAACCACTGCAAAATAACACTCACTGTGCCCTTTTGCAGCACCAAAAAGATCATGTCTTGAAAGCAAGAACTACATCTCATTACCGGGGACTAAAAAAAATATTAGGCCTTCTAAATTACTTTAGAGCTTGCAATAGGCTACTGAAGTGTGAGCCACAGAATATTTTCCAACATGTAACATCTACAAATTCAGATGCCACAGTTTGGCAAAGATAGTCTCTATTTTCACATGCTCTATCAGAAAATAGGGATTTTTCATGCTATTCAGAAAGTTCACTTCGAATGTTTGCTATTTTGCTCATTTCTTTTTCCTCATATCCATGGAAAGCTGAGCTCGTATCTCACCTTCACCAACATCAGTTATTTCAGTGACAACAGAGGAAAACTTCTTGCACCAAATTCAAGTTAATGCTGTTGAAGCCACACACAAACCCAATGCCAAGGACAATTCTGAAGTCATATTGCACCTGTCCATTAATCCAACAGCTTGAAATTTTCCTATAGTGGTGATCTTTAGAACAATGTGCATGTTCTGTGGGCTTAAAATATCAAAGTTTTCCTACAGGCCAGTCATCTCATCTCTGCTGCCACAATTCAAAGCGCCCACCCTGAAGTCATGAAAATAATACTCAACTTTATTACCTACTTTCATTATGGATAACGTCTTAGCAAGGCATTTGAACAGTATACTTAAATATAAATACAACTGGTCCTACTGGATTTAATAGGCTATGAAATTAGAGGTGTACTAGGCTAAATTTGGACAGATCTCATAGGGCACCTTGTTATTTCTATTGCCTTCTTTGGATAAGAAAGTAAAAAATAGGACCATGAAATTCACTGAAATGGTCTTTTATTTGTGGGAGGAGGGGGATTTGAGAAGGAAATGTTTCAGCAGCCTCTGGAAAACGTGAAATTTGCACCCTGCTAGCATACAACCACGTTTTTATTTTAAACTCTTGTCTCTAAGCAGGAACCAGATGGCAAAATATTCCCTACCAGTAAAGTGAATGCAAGCCTGAACACACTGGAATTCAAGGAGAAAATTGTAGATATACAAAACTTATAATAAATCCTTTCCCAAATTACACTGAGGTGATTTACGACCATTAGAGAACTTGAACATCAAATTCCTGGTTTGAGTTTATATAATGGTTTTTTCAAGTCATTTCCATGTTTTGTGGTCCGTGCTGCCACACCTGAGCAACCCATAACATTGCAGGCGGTGCTGCCAGCCGTGAGACACGAGCCTTTGCAACAGAAAACACGGGGAGCTGCAGTCACACGGCTGTAGCACATCCATCGGAAGCTGGTGCAGTATCTGGTTTCTGACCCTGCAGCAGTTGGCCTGTGTCCCTCACTCTGCAGGCAGCAGGACCACAGCACAGAAGCACAGCAGCACAGCCCCCTGCGTTTGAGATCAACACTCAGCACCTTTGCTAGCCACCATGCAAGGAGCACACCAGTGACCCTGAACAGCTGTTTCCCTGCAAGTGCCGCCATCTGACAGCTCCCCATCTGATGTAATACTTTCAGACATCTAGCACATGAGTGGTACGGTAGCCACTCGACATAAAAATAGACATTTTTCCCCTGTTACACAGTAAATAAATTACATTCCATTTTCTCAGCAAAGCTTTTCAGTTCCATTCCCATTCAGAAGTTCACATTGCCAGAGGAGTCCAATCTCATTATTATGAGGTCTGACTGAAGCAGTGTTAAAAATACATAGATGAAGCTGCAGCTTCTCCCAAGAGGATGCTTTCAAGGAGGTACAATCAAATGTGATATGTTTTATGTAGGACAGAGCAAAAGCCCTTTGGTCCTCCGTGCCAAGAGTTTCTGCATTTTATCTTCTAGAAAGCCTTTGTTATATACATTCCTGTTTCCCCAAGGTACCAGAAATAAGTAGCAAGTTTTCTAATGTAACTTTTTATTTCTAAAAGTTCTGAATGGAAATGTTTCTTGATGCAATCTAACAGTTTTACAGTATCTTCCCAAACAGCTGATTTCAGGCTTTGGAAAGGCACAGTAGAAAGAACAGTGATGACCGACGGCCTTACTGGAATTACATGATTTCTATTCAGACTGCAAGGAACACACAGAGGGAATGTTCTACTTCTCAAGGGACAAGAGGAAATTCAGATATTTCTCTCCTTTCAAAAAACAAATGATTCTTTTCCCCTCACTCCTAATAAATTATCATGCCATTTTTTCCTCAACCTTCTTTCCCAGCCTTACACTATCTAACACTATAATCACTGCATATTAAAATCAGAAGGGCATAAATACACACAGTAACCATTTCCAAATGTGAAAGATTGGTTGAGCCTCTGTAGCTGTACATATTTTATGAAGGATTTTTTTTCCCAATTACTATATGTAAACGCAAATATAGAGCAGCACAGCACTTGCTCCTGGTTATTCAAATTCCTCTCCTGTTAGAAGTTTAGCATACTTACTCCTCCTGGTCAAGAAGAACAAGAAACCTGTTGCACACATTTAAAATAGCAGTCTTCTGAAAAGACTCAGGTGTGTTTTGCTCAAAGTGTTAATTACAAGTTCCTGAAAACACTTGAGTTGGTAATACAGGCAGGATAACCAGTGCCGTTTGGGATCAAAATACGAAGGTGCATAAGAGATCTGCAGACCCCTGGCTGGCTGACTTGGTGATTCAAACGCAGCTGGAGACGCTCAGGAGGCAGCACAGGAAGGGATGCGCACCTCGGTCACATCATACGTGCACCACTACAGCCAGACCACCTCGACACAAGCACGGAGTGCTTGCTCCCCCCACAGGACTCGGCCCTTCACACCTGGGAAAATGTACTGGAAGGAATTCCAAGTCAGGCACTGCTCTATAGGTAAAAGAAGCTCTTCAGTGGCCAGGAGGTTCAGAATACACAAAGAGAAATGAGCTTATTCCTATACTACACATATCATTTTTTACAGGGGAAGGAGTAAGTTTGAAAGATTCCTAAAGTAGTGGAGATGCGCTCAGCTGCATCAGCAGCTTCATTTCACTTCAAGCAGGTGGTGGTGATTTTATTCACCACAAGCAACACAGATTTAGATTAGAGACAGAAGACAAAGGCAAGAATCAGCAATGGGGAACAGGAAAATGATGCATTTTTTAAAATGCTGTGCTTAAAAAGGCGACATTTCCTTGAACCATTGCCTGGATTTTTCCACTGTGGATCGTTACAGCTTAGATAAATGAGGTCACTGGGTTTTAAATGCCAGGCTTCTTCATCACTCCACACTCAAACAGTTCAGGTGGCTCCTGCGTCAGTAATTGGTTCACCTGATTTTAATAACAAGCTCCCTGCCTGTAGAAACAATCTATTCACACAATGTGAACAGGAGAAAGAAATGAGAACCATGTGGGTAAACCAATTATAAGGTTATGCAATTGTTGCCTATCAAGTGCTGATACATCATTTACTGAAGATTCAAACATGCACCAGAAACAAAGTTGAGCTGAGCACAGGAATTGCCACAAGTTTTAGTGAGTATAAATAGCTGGTCATTGTCTTGGCAAAAAAAAAACCACCCAAACACTTTCTGAATATTCATTAGTGAATATTTTAGAATAATTATCTATTGCAAGTTAATAAACCAATAGGAGTTTGCTTCAGGAAAGAGGAAGCAGAGCCTGAGTGAATGACAAACACTAACTGCAGGAACACTACTCCAAGGAGCAGCTTTTCTAGTAAAAATGCAAAGCAAAAAGCTTTTGCATCTATTGCTTGGGTAGCTGATAGGTGGAAACATTTTCTTTGAATGAAGCTGATTTGCAGGGCTTGCTCCATCGCTGACACCACCGGATTGCTTTTTGCACAGCCTTGGGGTTAAAAACCTGTCGGTCACTGCCCTTTTTCTGATCTCTTGAAGTCAGCAAAAATCTCAGGAGTTTCTGTAACAGTGGCATTTTTAAGAGTACTTAACTTTGGATTATCCTTGGAATTAATGAGAGTCCAAGTACTAATTTGGGAACAGATAAAAGTTAAGCCAAAAAAGTAACTTCAAATTTTTCAAAAAGCTGCCAGGGGTGAGCAAGAGCCAATACTTTTTTTACATCAAGTGTGACTTGCTTTGTATTTGCTTGTTCAGTACATATTTCACCATGAGTCATTGGCACTGACCAAAATCATCTCCCTATGAAGGTGAACCTACTCTTTGCATCTGGTTATACAAGAATTTTCTTCCCTATCTGGAAATTGATCCAGATGTTTTGTACAGATACACCCTAATAACAACTAAGAGTTACAGCCTCACACCCATTAGCATGAGCAAATACATACTGATGAGGACTGGTACATATGACAGCACTGGCACTAAAAAAAGTTTGTCCTATGTGAGTGGCAACCAGCTCAGGAAAGGGGATGGAACTGGAACTCCCAATCCAGGACATTCTATGATTCTAAGGCCCCACAGAAAGCTCAGAGTCAGCTATGCTCACCCCCACTGGTTTTAATGAGCAGAAGGTTTTCCACAACTGTAATGGAAGAATGGGACAGATTGCTGCTGAGTCCCTTGAGCAGGAACTGCTTTTGCTAAGCCTGTGCTAACAAGGTGCTTAGGATTAGGACTGGGCCTCCAACTATGGCTGTTAGTCAAATAATAATGCATTCTCAAACGGTCTCAACTGCATGTTGTCACAGCTAACAATCCCATCTCAGAGGTTTAAAGGAACAAAAGGAAACATACAACAGGATGATGAAATTGCCCCCAATCCCCATTCTGGCTGCTTAAAGCAATTAGCCTGGTAGCATCTTCATTGTACCTTCTTCAACATGGAATACTTCAAGTCAGCACTTTGCAAATGTTTCAGTTTTAAGATTAAGTACTCAGTAAAACTCTAGTGTGTTGAAGAGACTGTATCACAAAGTAATTTCCTGTAACTTAGGGAGTGTGCTGAAACATCAGTTTGTCCTCTAAAGTTGTACAGAAAAATTTGGGATGGAGTCCAAAGTTGGTAGCTTAATCACTAAGGAAAATGCTATTCCAGCAGCCTGCCACTCCACTACCTGAGAGTCTCAGGCTTTTCTCATGAAATAAATTAAACAAGCAAAAAGACCTAGTAAACTACTCAGGCTCTTAAAAAGGAAGAAACAAAACAAAACAACGCAACAACAACAAACAAAAAACAACCATTTTTGCATGTCTTTGCTTCCTAAATAGCAACAATAATCATAGGAGATTAAGCTCAAGGAGACACACAAACAACCTCTACTTCGAATAAATGCCAAACTCTTAATACAAAAAAGCATGTTCTTCATGGAATTTCACTCAGAGCTAGTTTGTTCAGTTCAACATCTCTAACATTCCTACTACAAAGTAGAACAGTTCTTAACACCTTTTGTTCACAGAAATAGGGAACAACACAAGGCAAAAGGAACTCAGACACCTGGTCCCTAGCACTGAATTCCAGCAAGAGACGAGCTGCCGGAGTGAAATGGTTCTTACAGGCTAGTTTTTGGTAGGGTGCCAAAATTGTCAGAATCATACACTCTTTGGGCAGCTTTACTGAACTTTTCCATCATCCAAAGATTTAACTGCTCTACATTTCCTCTTTTCACAAATCAAGAAGGGCTCTGGTGTTCATATCCACAGGGCCAGAGCACTGTTCCTCAGAATGCAGCAGGGAGCAGGGAAGTCAGTCAAGGATGTTCCCATCTCTCCTCTTTGCTCTGTCTGCAGAATAGACTGTAATGTACTTTCTTGCTCACAGTAACTTATGAGAAGAAAATGGTTTTAGATATGAATGATTCATGATATGGTTGTTATCTACTTAGAAATAATTACTGTTGTATTGATCTGGTATCTACTGGCTGCATCATTAAAAACAGATCTGGGGATTTTTTTTAAACTCGATATTAGCAGCTACTGTTGAAAAGATGTTACTGGCAAACCTAATGAAAGCCCTAAGGTATCCTCAGTTCAAGCTCACACTTCTTTACTGTTTCAAGACATACAGTGATTCATGGAAAGGAACAAAGCTACAAAGTGTTATTAAATATAGCAATGGCCCTATAGATATTACACCGTCTGAAACTATCTGCTTGTAAGTGATGCCTTATCTTTTTAGAAGTCCACCTAGTGTCCAGTGGTTAAATATACTGCATCTTAGCACTTCTGTTCCTTTCAGTGCTTTCCTTTGGTAAAAGCGCTTCAGATACACTGATGATGCATAATTGCTTCATTTTATCCATGGTCACACTACTAATGCAAAAGGTATTTCAATTCATATTTCGATATATAAAATGCAGATAGTAAGTTGTTTGATTTTTAATTTGCAGCTGTGTATTACATACCCCCTTGGCTCAGCAGAAACTCAGCAGGCCTCACCTATGCTAAGTTGTGTTTCATTCTTCTAGCCAAGCTACAATGCTGAATCCTGTCAAAATTTGCCAAGGAACTACAAATAGCTGAAAAAGGATGGTGCTTTAACCACGATTCAGGTATCACCTTACCCACACAGATTTTGAGTAGATCATTAATTCAAGTAAAATGGGAAATCGCTTTAAAGAGAGCACTAGTTACTATTCTACCAAAGCACTGCCTCTTTCTGCACAACCTTCTGAAGACTTTGTGTCTGACATTGTCTGAAATAGTATCTCCTGACAGGCAAGTTCAGAAAGTTTCTCCAGAAAAAAAAAACCTTAAAGCAATGGAGGAAAACTAAATATCTCACTTTTCCACTGAAACAAAACCAAACCCAAAACAAACAAGCAAACAAACAAAAACCACAAAAAAAAAAAAAAGGAACACCACCACCATCACCAAGCACATTACCTAACAAAGCTGAAGTTTTAGGAAATACCATAAGAAAGAACTCTACTATTGAACAGAACTGGTAGAAACCACTTTCTGTTTAAGCAGTGTTAGTTCTTACCCTTCATTTATGTCATGAAAGATGATAAAAGCCAAAGCCATCCTAGAAGTAACTGCTCATGCCCCATCTCTGCTTGAGTTTATCCACATTTTCTTGGGAGCCATTGTTGATACCAGCACGAAGCATTCTTATGAATCAATCTCATATCTCCTAAAGTGAGAAAAATCTACCCTCAAAATTAACCCCAAATTATCCTCACAAGAACTGGGGAGTATTCCTTGATTCTGGGCTGCCCTATCATCTACCCGCTGCTTGCAGAGATGATACTCAAAGGCTTCTCCTCTTTGAATCTTCAAAAAGAGACTATATCAAACAAAAGGACAGAGCGCTAACACTTCTTCATATTGGTGTCAGAGACTACAGTAGAGAAATGAGTAAGAATGACATCAAACGTGGAAAGAGGAACTTTTCTCACTTTCTCCAGAAAGCTACACAAGACTCTGTCACAGACATCCATACTTCCAAGGAAAACACTGAGCACGACAACAAAAACAAGATGAGAACATCAAAATACCAGTTTTATACATTCCTTTACCTGCCATCCATCATGGCCAAGGAACTTCTAAGTTTACCAGCAAAGCACTCTTGCTACCTCAGTCACATCATTGGCTTTATTGTGGTCTGCTATCCAGCAATATAAAATCCAGCAAAGATGTAAGAATCTAGCTGTAAGATCATTTTTTATCCTTTTACATTATTGTTGAGTTGATATCTTTGCACAACAGGTGGGTGTATTTCCTACCTTTCCCTGTGACATCCATTTTCAGTGCCAAAGGTCCTACCATCACAAACGTTTTTCTGTTTGTTTCTTTCATTCTCTTCCTGCCTTTGACATGAATTCTTGACAAGCATGTTTTTCAGAAAGGCAGTGAGGAGGGACAAGTAATTCTCCTATAGTTTACCTTTCAACTTCCCCAGCCACTAGCAATTAATAAAACTCAAGCTCCTGCTTTGATGATAAAGCTGAATATTATGCAGCAGTTAAAAATTAACATGTTACTGAATTTTCAGAAGTAGTTGAATCCAGCATTACAATCAATGGCTCTGACTGTCTTTGGGATGGGAAATCACAAAAGGACAATTAGTATTACTTCTGCATGCAAAACTCTTTGCTATTAACTAAGATAAAGATTAACTGTAAGTCATATTTACTAGAAACAAATACAAAATTTACCTGATAATGGTCCAGTATACATAATCCCAGTGCTGTGACACAGTACTGTGCAGACTTCTTTGGACTGACATTGTTTAAGTATATACCTACCACTTTCAAGGAAACATTCAAAAATATAATCTTTAGCTAGCACTGGGAAAACAAATCCTCCCAATTCTGATTGCTCAATCAATACAAGAACTGTACGGTAATCAAAATCTCTCCTAACCTTACATCTTGAAAAGAACACCAGTTTGTTGGAAATAGACTACCTAATATCCACATCTTTCTTTCCTAGCTAAAGTCATAATACTGTTAGATCTGCTGTTTCTCAGTATATAAATAAACAAACAAATCAAAAGATCAGCAGGAGAAAGAGTGGGAGAAATTAAGCAATACAAAAATACTTCCCATCTAATTGCTGTATTTCCCTGTTAGTCAGGTGTTTCATACCATATACTCACTGAATATGCTTCCTTTCGGTAAACAACTTTTCTGGCTCAGATGTTGGCACTGTACTCATGTTAATTGTATCAGTGGAAGAACACTAACAGCAATTCTTACTTCATAACCTTTTATTTCTGACCAAGAACATTCACTCCAACAATTTATCCAGCTGTCAGATTTTAATTTGCTATTTATCACAGTCTAAGAAGTCAAGAACCAAACCTCCTCATTTCCTTCATAATAATGTGCCCTTTACTTAGTATAAAGTCAATTAAATGTATTCCTGTTGATTGCACAGCCTACAATTAAGTGCTTGGTATGTAGAGAGTGCAGGATACAGAAATATTACCTTGCTTAGATACCTAAGATGTTCAGAAATCCAGTTTGAAAATGCAACATGCAAGGAAAGAAAAATCATTCCTGTTACATTCAGCTTTTTTTCCTAATGTACAACTAAAATGAAAGCACTTAATGTAAGTGGTATTACACCTTGTGTTGCTCAGAAGGCAAAACTCACAATATGATATTTTTGTCAAGATCACACTATCAAGGTTGTTAGAAGTCAGCAAATATATGGACACCTTAAATCAGGTGTAATCCTACAGTCCAGACTGCACTGTTAGAGCTAGTCCATGAAGTGGACAGCAACATCACACAGGTGAACAAAACCATCCTGGCTCTTATGTGTTCAACAGTCACAGAAACTGAATTAGATCATTAAAATATTGAATCACCTCACTCAAGGTCAAGCACTAATCTAGAGTGTAGCCTTTCTATTACTGTCCTCTTTCTGACAGCCACAGCAATCTGCCTCTTACACCAGGTCAACAAACACAAGAGTTGAACATGGTATTGATTTCTAAAGCTCACAGAAAAAACTTGCATGTTAGACTTCAGCTTCGAGTCCCAGCAAGTTGTTACTATCCCACAGTGGCAGTCTAAATCCCATAATGGCACACACTAGGCATTATGTAATGATAATACCTACATTGTAGGTACTTCTTCCAATAACAAAAAGGACATAATGATCAAATTAGTTGGTACAAACCTTACTATCCTCTCAATATTTAGGAATTTCAAGTTGTGAAACAACACAATTACGAGTATACTCCCTCTACTGTCTTCTCAGCATTCAGGATTTATTGCTCTGCCTCAAGTTTCTAATTCACGCTATGGTTGGAGGAAGCATTTGTTGCTCTAAGAGACTGCCTTGTCTACCTTGGGTGTGAGGAGGAATAGACAACTAGAAATGAGAGAGAAGGCAGGGAAACAACTATAGCAAGTTTTACATTTTTTTCAGTTTACTGAAAATGTTAATTAGATGAATTCAGATACTTCCTGCTTATCTTGACAGCAGCATCAAATCATCAGCTAGGACTTTGAAAATAAAGTCTCTGGAAGAGTGAAGCCATCTTACTGTCTTACGTTTCCCCCACTGAAAAAGGGCTCCCTCATTTAGCACCCTGCAAAGTAAGGAGTGCAAATGTCAGTATCCCCAACTTACACAGACATGCAAGTTGAAAATTATTATTCTTGCTCTTTCTCAACAGCAACATGATGTCTGCCAGCCAGATGCTACACCTTTTGCTCAGCCTGGGACAGCATCAGAAAACAAGTAGTGTCAGTACAAATGACAACTGTCTTTGCTACGGATGCATACAGTGGTTCAAGGCCTGTTAAACAACGGAGGAAGCTATTAAGATTTGTAGGGTTTTTTGAGATTTTGTTACCCAGGGCTTCAAAGGGTAAAAAGAAAATTGGGATTCCATAACCACTCAATACCCAGCAGAGCACAAAGTCAAGCTGTCAAATTTTCAAGTCAATTAACACAGTAGGAGGGTACAGAGGACTTCTGAAAAAGTATTTTCCATTTAAATACCCCAGCGAAAACTGGGCTCTCTGAAACTGAGTCTGAATTTTACTACCCCTCTTATGAATTTTACTTCATACCTAGAAAAATGCATTTTTGTCATGGGGGAAATGTTCTCTAAAGACTGAATGCCACGCCAAGTAATATCTACTTAAAGCAAATGGTTGACCCTAATTTTCCAGATTCCCATTGTCTGAAAGACTATTCAGAGAGTGGAGAGACTCCAAGTACTCGCAAGACAACCAGGTTCGGGCAACACAGCAGGACAGAACAGGAAAGGGAAAAGAAACTATGCATCAGCTCACTCACGACTTGGCCTGTGCAGTCCCTTCACGCTGTTTACCTGATGCAGACACATTTTCTTTCTTCTTCTAGAGACAAAACATTTGCCATTGATGACTGTAACACAGTGGAAAGCACAGCAATAACAGTGTGGTAGAAAAGTCTGAGGATACACCAAGTGAGGATGTGCTTAAATGCAGCAGCTGTGGACAGAAACAAAGCAAAGAAGCCTCTTATCTTTGGATGGACTCAGATAGGCATAGATCTCCAGCAATAATACATTTTTTGGCCACCTGCCTTCATTCAAAATTTAAGAGTAATAATTTAACCATTTCCACCAGGAGCTTTTAATATACTGAGTGACCTATGTATGGGTAAGAAAATTTAGATGTTCAAAACAGAATCCAAGTATTTTCAAAATATTAAGTACTGCTATTTTTGCTTAGCTTCTACTCAAGGGAAATGAAAACTGTTTATGAACACTAGGCTGTACAATTTCAATTATTCACAGTTCTAAGGAAATTTACTCCATACATTCCATGCTTTCCAGAGCATTCAGCCCAAATCCTCTTGGTCTTAAAGCTGTCCTAAAAATGTAGTAGACGAATGATGCATGCTGGACAGGAATCCTCATGTGTGCTCCTTTAGGTGCTGTGAACTGACAGAAACGGAGCACATCTCCAGAGCGACAGATGTCATTTTGGGAATGGAATTCTCATTACTGCTGCTGTGAGGTACATGCCTGAGAATCCAAGAGTAGGGCTGTTTTCTCAACTTATTATGATACAGAAGAAAGAAAATCACAGAGCACTCCAGCTGGGAATTGTTTGAAGTTACAAGCTATAGTATGAAATCCTAAACGTAGCTGATTACTTGCCTCCAACAGATAAAGTAAACATATGCCCACACATGCACAGAATCCTGTCCTCAGCATTCTTTCCTTCCTTGAAAAGGAAATACAACTTCAGCTTTCAGAAGTGGAGTAAGTCATAATCAAATCAGGCGTTACATCCTCCCACATCTCCACCTTTTCAGGCAGCATTGCTAACCAAGATTAATGACTCACTATATTCTTCCTAATGACTCTCTATTCCACAACTGGCATTTTGTTAAACTGCAACAACTGACATACCCTCAGGGACATTCTAATGATCAATTAAACTTGCAAACTGTGGCTGCTGAGCCTCATTCTAGGAAGTCTGGCAGAGGAAGAGCATCAAGAAAACAAGGAAAGCAAACAGAAGTTCAGAACCAAAATCCCAGTTTATCTTGAGGAAAAGAGAGCTCTGGTAGCACACCTTCTCTAAACCATACAAGATTAACATTCAAAATCTACAGCTAGATTATTTCTAGTTAGCATCTACAGTTTGTGGAGCCAGCTTGGTTGTCTGTGCTCTAAAAAAGAATCAGTCAACAATGGAAGGGCTCCTTGTCCTTTAAGTCTTGGAAAACACCAGCCCAAAGTGTACAGAACACAGAAAAATAAGCTCCCACAGTCTACCAGTGCACTGTTAGTTTATTTACAAAGGTACATCAATCACGCCTTGCTCCTGCTCTTCCATTTATGTACTCAGGAAAAAAAAAAAAAGCATGAAGAAACTGAAGCTTAAACCACCTTTCCAGGACAGAGCCAAGGATGAAGGATCTTGCTCTGTAACTCGCATGCTGCCCCCATTTTTCACCGCACCCCATAGGAGTCATTACCTCTTCACAGTCCACAGTCAGAACATTGGCTGAACTGACGCTTCAGATATTCAAGTATAACATTCACATACTCTCTCTGGCATTTTAAGTTCAATAGCCCATGGCTAGAACATTATTTCCACAGCAGAACAAAGTCCTTGGTGGGTGGAAGAAAGCAGCAATATCCCTAGCTGACATCACCACAAGGGAAAAGAAAACATTATTATAGTGTTGATGTTGGAGCCAAGCACATTAGCAAAGAAGCCTCTAACTGGAGTACAGTTCAACAGATTTTAGAATTCTCTTCCTGCATGCTTCAGTTCATATCCTAAAGGTCACTACAGCACCAACTGCATCTTCATCGTGCTTATTCAGCATTCTTAAGCAGCTAATCCCTTGTTGGATGTGATCCCAAAAAACATGGAAAGAAGTCAAGCTGAGATATCCCCAAGAGCAACACCCCAACAGCAGAGACATTATAAAACAGTGATGCCATTTGGTTGCAAGGTTTTATTATGTAAAGCTACTTGATGCATTGGGAAAAGGATGATGCAACCATCACACTACAGTATGAAAAGTGAGGAAACTGACGTTACTTGATCTGCAAACAGCATTTTTGTGTTAGTAACAGGCAGTATTTCTGCGTAACCTTCTCTTTTCTGTGTCCTATAACATCTCTGGAACAGCACTTCAAGGTAGCAGCTTAAATGAGTTTAATTTTGGTGCCTTCAGCCATGTTACAGATGTACTGAAATGCATTCTGAAAGAGAATATTTTCAGTACCTGACAACAGGGAAGACATGACAGCCTCCTAATTTTCACAACTGAACCCTGCTTGCAGTCTTCCTGTATACCTACAGCTACTTCAGAAGACTTTCCAGCTTCCCAGTACAGTACAGGGAGCAGACTCTGAAATGCCAGTGTAGTTTTTCCTTCTCTACATTGTTTGTCCACAGAAGAGCTGTTTGTTTGTCCACAGAAGAGCTGTTTCAGCACAAAACAGCCCATTTATGGCAAAAAGCATCATACATTGGCCCCAAGTTCATTTCCATGCTCACCTTGCCAACCATTTCTGAACTCAGCACCATAAATGAATTCTGAAACAAATAATTATCCCTAATCCTAATCCTTCTCTTTACACTTGTATTTACTATCATTGTTATTCACACTGAAGGACTCCAAGAAGGACCAAGATTACTTCAGAAAAATACATTAATAAATGAAAAGCCCCCACAAAGGACCTTATCTAAAATAATATCATCCATACACCAGGCTAATTTTATCCTCACATCCCACATCCCCACCCCTGGAGCTCCTTTGTTACAGCTCTCTACCCTCCAGACACCTGCTGCTTCCAACCAGCTGCACACAAGCATAGGTGTTTGCTGCCTGCCTTATCCCATTTTCACTTTGTCATGGCAGATATTCAGCACTCTCCAGTAGCACAGGTGCAAGCAGCTCTCAAACAGGCAAACTGTTAAACATAGGCCACATTCCAGGTGGACGAACTGCAGCCAAGGCAACTGTTCTCCTAATGTACATTTAGCCTTTCGCATGGCTAGGACAGTTTTATTTTTCTAGATGCAATTGTTTCCTTTCATTCGCTTTTTATGTCTGGTTCTTCTCCATATAAATCCTTGTAAAACCTCCTGCAGAGGAGGAGTTTAATTGCACACTCTTCGTCATTCTACCTCTAGGGAATGAAATGACAGCATCTCCTTGAGCTCAGCTGACTTTCTCCACTCAATAGCAAGGGCAACAGGAGATTTCGGGACTCAGGAGAAGCCGGCAAACAGGCTGTTCCAACCACCTTTAAAAGATCAAGTAGCAGAAAACACTTTCTCCTGATTTAACAGTCACCGCAATGTGTTTCAAAGCCTGAGATCCTTATACACTGTATCAGCTGCCCAGGTGCTTTGGTTTTGACAAGGAAGCTGCGAATACTTCTGAAGGCATTTCTCTCCATAGTCGCAGAGCAAAAGCAGCAATGAACAGATCACATCCAGATGAGGGCTAAGTTCTGCTGTGACTAATTGCAAGGAATGCATGGTACCAGACAGAGGAAGCAGCACAGCATGGGGGGAGCTGCCCACTCCGCAGAGTATGGTTGGTAGGGTGCAATCCTGCCAGAAGAGTTAAAACTCTGAGCAGGCAGAGGAATACGAGTTTTGCTGGGAGCTAAAATTAACCACATAAAGCTCAGATAGTTATTCAGGAAAATGGAGTTTTTCCACTGTGTTCAGAGCCAAGATTTCTGCACAGGATGCATGTATCTGAACTGAAATCTTAATGCTATTAATCATCATTTTTCATCTTTAATTCCTGAGCGGCTTGGTCCAATGCATTTTAGTTAAAGCATCTTTATACAAATAACACCACCTGATAGAGTGATAGCACACATACTCTCTCTGTTTATAAATATTCTAAGTTTGTGCTTGCTACCTAAATGCAAGAATATTGTGGAATATTCACTTTAAAATTTGTCTAAATTATACAGAAACAGAATTTTAGTGGAAGTAGCAGCAGCTCTTAGCATGATGAGGCTCCACCATTTTCATTTAATTGACTGTAAATGTTTAATTACATTAGGGATAGGCACAAGAACTCCTCAGGCCTATGAAGGCAGCCAAAGGCAATTTAGCACCTGGCTCACAATTGGGTATGAAATGGAAGCAGACATCTGTGCATAACAAAATAGAAAAAACTTGCAATGTTCAATGTCCAATTCACTTTGTTGATTAGTGACTGAAGCTTAAACCATAGATTAAAATGAAGCACCTCCTTTTCAAGGAGATCTACACCTCTTAGGATTTTGAGCTTTGCAATTTTCATTCAGACATTCAAAACTTTATGCTGACAATCATGCCAGTGTATTGCCAGAGGTCTTCAAATTTATCCAAAGAAACAATTAGATTACTGTAGAGAAAATATTGGCTGCACAGGAAAATCATGAGACACAATTTAGGACTGCAGCAAATCAACAGATTTGAAAACATGAATAATATATTTGGAGTTCTTTTAGCATTGAAAGTGAGATTTCTTGTCTGAGAAACAGAATATATTGTGGGTTTTTTTGTTTTGTTTTGTTTTCTGCAAATACTAAAATATGCCTCTCTAGCTAACTGGTTTTAGGCTCATAATAAACCAAGAGAACTAAAATCAGATGGAAAGTTTGAGTTCAGCTGAAATAAAATACTTCTAAACTGAGTTAAGAAATCTGTCAATGTTTCCTCAAATTTAATGGTAATTTCATCTTCTTAAGGAATATAATTCAAGTGAACAACTATTTAACTTTTGCAGCAGAGGTTAATGACCCAAGATACAGAAGCGTTCTGAGACAACAGCATAAGGCAGGTGAGTACTACCATCAGGAATTCCATGGAAAAAGATTGCCAAGGATGAATATTTGCACAGTTACTTCTACTTGCTACTGTACACAAACACAACAAACACACCCCCAGAAGGGAGATAGCAAGCTAAAGTTTCTTGGAAAATAGAAGTAGTAGAGAAAAACAGTTTGTCCCAAGCAGACGTTAACACGAATCACTGAAATCATTGTCCTGCCTTTTCTCACTATTTCAGCCTGAAGAACAGATAGAAATTTCCTTTAAAATCAGTCACTACTATCATCAAAACATTCGTTTTATCCATTAATCAATCCACTGTTGTTAAAATACAGAACAGAATAGCTCATTAAGTGGGTGTGACATTAAATAGGAAAAAATAGTTTTGCAGTATTAGCCTGTTGCTAGGTTACATCATACTGGTCAAGGACTTTGCTAGTTTCCCCACCCACCAACTTCATCCTAAAAGCACACTAAACACACATTGGGCTACTACAGGAACACACTCTAAACCTATTAAAGCCAAATCACAGCCCATACCATTCTGTGTTTACTGGAACAACTGAAGCCCACTGCAGCTGGTTCTCCTAAATGTTGTTAGCTGCATATGTATGGACATAATTTCACGTGGAAAATGTTTGTTAAAGATTCTGTGCATTCTGCTTCAACTAATCAAGCATTTTGCCTGTGCTGAAATACAGCTGACATTATCTACTTTTTAAGCTTTGACACATCTGAACAATAGCACTGCACATAAGTCCACAGCTTAAAGTTCAGCCTTGAAAATGGTCTTTTGGTGAGTATATAAATGCTGAATACAAAGGATACTCTGCCTGGTTCTTCTTTGCTTTTGATGATCAAAAAAAAAAAAATCAAAGCCACTTACCCTTGTTCATCCATTGCTATTTTAGGAATAGTACTCTTTCCTGTGAATCGCTTCCCTCAAAGAGCAGGGAAGGAAGAAGCAGCTCATCTTGCATGATACAATGCCATCCCTCAGAAGTAGTGGAATTCATGGCTTTTCATTATCAGCAGATCCAGAATTTGAGCTCTGGAATTCAGTGTGCTCGCAGTGCACCCATATAAGAGTTTTCCCATATAAGAGTTTTAAAAAATCTTGCAATTATTCCCTTTGGATCTTTTTAATACATGAAAAACTGACACCACAAAACATAGCCACTTCAGAAATATATTTTTCCTAAAGCTGGTTCATTCCTTTTCCCAAACCTTTTTTCATTCCTGATGTCTCATGGCATATTTGTTAATTTAGAAATAGTACTTAAGTGATTCCTTTCTACACCATTTCAGTAAACATAGAGATTACAAGATTTCGTTCAGGGTATTTGACATCCACAGAAGTACCACTTAATGTTGCACAGACCTGCACAAGATGTTCATCCCTGGTGGTTGACTTTCTCTATAAACAGAATCATATGGTTTTGATGTTAAAAAATTGCAACTACATAGCAGGAAGAACAAGAGTACATTTCTACACAAGGCTGAGCTGGATAATGAGCTGAAGTGCAGCACATGAGCACTTGTATCACACTGATTGACAGGAAAGAAAATTGCTTGTTGCCTGTCAAGGCATTTTAAGGCCAGTCTTTCATTTTCCCACTTGCCTAAGATATTAAACAGTGGATTAGCGTGCTGTGCAGTTATTTTTAGCCAATAATCATAAAAAGTCAATTTTTCCTGGAAAAGTGCAGATATTGCATTGTCACTAGGAATTAGTTATTAACCACTGTGGAAATGGATTCAAAATGTGGTTAAGAAGTACTGAATTACCTCTATCTATGACTAAAGGGGATAATTTCAAAACAATGCGTAGTGTTTTCAGCATTACGTCTTTCCCCACATATTCCTAATTTCAGTTAACTAAATTTTCTTGTCTAATCCATTAAATAATGTTGGGGTACATGGCTAGAGTAGTCCATGAACATTGTTAGGCTTCAGTTTCCTTCCTCCTCTCAAGTTGTTTTTCCTTCAGCGTAGGTGCATATTTCTTCATAACTGCCTCTCCTTATGCCACTGCTCACTGGTGAAGCTGACGCCATATCCATGTTCAGCAGTGAGCAATAGAAAGTCTCCCTTCATCAACTCTATTATTTGCATGGTGTCCACTTTTATTGCTTCGTACTAGAAGAGATGCATATTTATGTGCTACCCACTTAATAAGGTGACACCACCAGAGCAATGGAGAGATTAACCCCATACCACAGAGCCACGTTTTTTAAAGTGTTCTTGCTATCAGTAGCTCATTTAGAAGATTATTTTAAAAGCTCTAATTAAGATATTGTCATGTGATCTGTGCAACATGTCAGCTGTTGGTTTACTTTCCCCCATAATCAGCAGTCTCAGATGTTTCCAGCTGACGGAGCTGCAAGATACAGAATTTGTTTCCAGTCAAAACATTTGCCCAGTTTTACACACTCCTGAATATGCTTCACACACTGTCTTTCTGACTGGTAGAAATTCTGCTGACATCCAAATAAAAAGTTCAATTAAAACAGCTAGGAGTTTCCATCTTAAGGAGATAGAATGATCCAGCGATAAAAACAGGAACAATAAGGGAATCAGAAACAAACAGAGGAAAAGGCATGCTAAATAAGACTGTAGCTGGTTACCCAGGCTGCTGCTGGGTTGACATGCTGTACTGATTTGAGACAGAAGGCAAGAGGGAACACCTTCCCCTGTATGGACACGGGTTTTCTTGTGCTTGGTGTGGCATTTCTCACTGGCATTAAATAAAGATGTCTTTATTCAGGTTGAACAGAAGTTAATAAGAACATTCACAGTATCAAATAGTTGTAGGGAAAAAAGCCAGCCCAATAACAAACACACAAACAGTTAGCTCTACTAAGTGCAGTCATTGTCTACAGCCAGTTGCACAAATTGTCATCAGTATCTGCTGCAGTACCAACACTGCAACAGAATCATTTTTCCTAAAGAGACTAAGACGAGGAACTGGGATCCCTCTGTGACAATGAGCAGTGCCACCAAGGAGCAGAGATGTTTACTAATGAAATGCAAGTTCCTATCTTTCTCTGAAGCACAGCTGTAGCTATGGTGGCACATTCAGACCATCAAAAAGCAAATTAAATTTGTTCTTATTTCTGTATAGTCAGACAAATTCAGAACAATTTAGACTAAACTTTAGGATCTTAACTTTGATTCAGGCAATGTCTGCGAAATGACTAATATCAGGACTGTTACGCTTTATATAAATGGTAAAAATAGCAACCTGAGAAGAACTGTGCCCACCTGAACCAAAAGTCAGTTTCATTACACATTCAACATCAACTACATCTCAACAATTTACCAGGACATGCTGATTGATGATATGAGCAAGCAGCTGTCAAGATGTTTGTCATTCTGATCATGTTCTAGGTATGACAGTCAAGTATTAACAGAACTGCTTGTGCTGTACAGCAGCAAAGAGTCTCAGCCTTTCAGCCTGCAGGAAGGAGGAGCCCAAAGCCCTTCTGATCCAGTTGGATGTGACAAACAGATCCGCACTTGTCCATCCATTCTGCTGATTCCCATGCTATTCAAGCACTTGAGTTAAAAAAAAAGACATACGGCAATCACAATTTAGCAACATTGAGGGTCATAAGGTACCTGTACAAACAGGACTCTGCCATAATGTTTACTGTGATACTTCCCCTGCCTGTTCTTGCAAGCTCCACTTTACCACTCGGGCTTTGAATGAGACATTTTTGCAGTTACCAGTCCACAATGATTCCCTTTTACAAATGTCAAAATAGTAAGTGGTTTCAAAAGCTATCTTAAATTGTTAAATCACAGGTGGCACAAAAGACATGGAAACCAAGTTGTGCAGACAGTGAATATGGGAAACATTTCTGCTGCACAGATTCATAGAACTGCTCATAGAACAAATTGAATGGGACAGACGATGCAGAGTGCATACCAATACAGTTTGTCCCATGTAATGTTCTGTACCCATATGCCTGTTTTTACAGATAGCAATTTCTAGCCATACCTTGTTCTACTCTGTTACATTTTTCTTGTAAACACGTTCAACCCTCAAGACATGGTCCAGGATATATTTTCCCCTTACAGTATGACTTAGATGCCCAACAGTTTTTTATTAATATTTTCCTGAATTATTGGAAGGGTTTGATGTTGAAGTGTGCTTCAAATAAACACAAAAAATGCATCCTTAAATGGAAACATGCAGCACTAGGTCAATGGAAACTGCTTTCAAACACACAATACTTGCTTCCCAGTCACTCTGAAAATCAAAAGTTGAAGATAAACTATTCCAAGAAGGAACTGTCTTTGAGAAGATTTGCTTGATGAGAATTATAAGAACTGATTATTTCA
Source organism: Odontophorus gujanensis (assembly GCA_013399175.1). Taxonomy (NCBI): domain Eukaryota; kingdom Metazoa; phylum Chordata; class Aves; order Galliformes; family Odontophoridae; genus Odontophorus; species Odontophorus gujanensis. Next base: position 171,331 of record VXAB01008911.1, on the reverse strand, counting down.
AGAATCCTCATGTATCTGGCAGCACTTCATTTTTTTCTTCAGAATGCTTGAAGGTTAGCTTTTGTCAGATAAAATTAGCCTGTCCAGGAAGGTCAACATACACAAGATCGTACAGTTTCCTAAAAGGAACTGTCAAAGGCTGTCACGATATTTTGTCTGTGTAGCCAGCAGAATAATCTCATGGTTTGATTCTTTTCATTTAGTGTTCATGCTTGCTTTACTAGACACCTCACAATTTTTTGGTTTGTCCTTATGCTAATGGGAAGCACAGATTCCACTCCCATCTGCACCAAATGTTTTGGAGGCCCACCATCTCAGTCTTCCCACCAGGTAGGGAGCAGAGGCAGGACCCATGCCTCAGCCAGGCAGGTGCAGGAGTCCAGCAAAAGCAGCCAGCATCTCTCCTCTCTCCAGTGCAGACAGCAACATTTACCACCAGCAAGAGCACTGCCCCCACTTCTTCCAGGTAAAACACCATGGACTCCATGCTCCCTAATGTTATTAAATAGCGCTGCTCATTTCTCTTTTACTCAGTGTATCAGTTATGCTGATACCAGAACTAGTGGAATCAAGGGAAAACCTTCCACTGATTCCTCAGACACTTTGAACTAAGCACTCACTGATGTATTTCTGTATTAGGGTTTTATTTTGCATTACAGATTGAACCTATTATCAACAAAAGCGCTGGTGGCACTGTCAGAAGGACAGTGTGACATTTCTATGCTGCTCTTCTACCAGTTTAAACAAGATTCCCTGAAGAAGTTGACCTTCTCTCAGTAAAATTATAAATGTCAAAATTACAGGAATCCATCTTTCAATTATTGTTACCTAGAAAGTGAAAAGTGCTGTAGGCTTTACACTAAAAACGTTACCAAGTCCTGATATATTTCAAATGGAATCTCCCCTTTCAAGATGGATTTGTCATTTCTGAAATGCTACGAATCTTATGCAGTGTTTCCACACTACAGTGACAAAAATGAAGGTTAAGCCTAGCTTTAAGGAGCAGACAATGTTTGCTCAATGCTATCTTGTTGCATACACTTGAAAAACAAGAGTGATATAAGAGAAAAATTGGTACACAGTAGTAAGTGACAGTACTGAAAAACAAGGTGTAATTAAACATAAAGACTATCCATGTAGATATTTATAGTATTTGTTATGGGGTGGGACAGTAAGTCACTAGAGGCAAAAGTAAACTCAAATACAATAGAAGTCTCCATCAATTTTGCATGCCAGAGGAACCTTAAAAATGAAATGGAGAAGCTGATTTCTTTTCGCAATTAAACTTCACAAAAAATGCCTATTCAATTGTGAGGTGTTCCAGCCTTTTGAACAACTTTTTCATGTTTTTTCAGTTTGCTTTTTGGGAGGTAGAACAAAAAGGGAAGGAAGGAAAACAAAAACAAAAGTAAAGATTTTCTGTTTCACTCAGCATAAAACATGTATCATAGCAAAAGCAAACAGGAACAAGAGAAGGAAAAAAAAGAAAAAGAAAAGCAGTCCTATTTTTATTCCAAATCTGATTGATAAAATAATAGTTTAAGAACTCACTGTATTCATAACCTCAGTTTCAGTACAAATGCTTTAGTCATTAAAAAGAAAAATAGGGCGGAAGGGCTGGATTTATCACTGGAATTTTCACACTGCCATAAAGAATGTCCTCCATTAATGACAACAGCTGTTGGTTTAATAACCCTAGAAAAGATCATTAAATTCCTTCACATTTCCCAGAAACAGATGGAAGAAATGCAAAAGTGTTAAAACATATGGGAGAACATACTGAAATCCAGCAGCCTCCTAGTCTGGTGAGGAATTCTAATGCCACCATCTCCCTATTTACACTGGTCTCCTCCTAGCTGCTCAAGGTATATGTATTGTGGCAATTGTGTAAATACTGAAAAGACAGAAGAGGCCGTACTGTAAGCAGCATTTGCTTCAGCAGTTTATCATCACTTCTTCTATATTTACATTAACAGAACTCCTCCCTCTATTTCCTTGTTAGGAACTCTTGGTTTTGCATCTGTAACTTCTAAATGTAAAGAATATCCACACGAAGTGGAATCCTATCACCAAAGAACATGCTTGTGAATTTAGCTCACTTTTTACACTTCCTGGAAGAAGAAAAAGATTAATTTCAGGAGATGGATATTTCCCAACAAATTCAAATAGAGGTAGGTCCAAAATACAATTTTCTTCTGCAATTGAAGACACCATGTCAGGCAAATATTGGCATAAAGTTTATGCACAAGCCTCAAATACTGCACAAGAACATCTAGGAACATTTGAATGAAATACTGCTGATATTATTAATAACACAGGAGAACAACAGTGCCTGCAGGCAATGAATGTGATGTGGTGGGGAATATGGTCAGTGATTGGGGTTTCTGTACCCACTGTGGCCATGGACAGGAAGTATCTGGGTGCAGCATGGGTTGAACATGCTGGAGGAGACATGGGGCTGCAGAGCCCTTGTTTTCTATAACATGCTTCTTTCAACAACATGAAAAGAGAAATAACAGTAGAAAGATACCAAAATCTAGGGGGCATTGCAGAGCAGAGAATTTCAAGATGACATGGGCATTTTCTTTTCTTTTTTCTGGTGAGATAGAAAAGAAAGATCAGGAAAACCTGATGTCTAGATGATTAAAATTTAGCAAGCCTATGATCCAGCATCCAAAGCCAATGCTAATGTCACTACCCACACACTTTACTAAGCCTCTTTCCTCCTCTTTATTCTCAGTATCACTAATCTCTGATTGTGTTCTACATACAGACTCAAGAATGAAAATCACAGTCTGAGTGAAAAAAGAACAGAATCTGAGTAATAGTGTCACAGTGACCAGTAGTATTTCCTTCATTTCTCACCAGTCTTTTGCTTGGCCTACTCAGGACATGCTAGGGCATCTGGCACAGGCTGCCAGGGCAGCTGGGGTCGCCCCATTGCTGGGGCTGCTGAAGGTGAGGTCAGATGTGGCCCTGGGCATCCCTGAGCAGGAGTTGGAACTGGATGTTTTTTAAGGCCCCCTCCAAGCCAAGCCATTCTACTCTTTGACGCAATCAACACATGGAGGAGAGAAAGATTTCACTGGGCTTATATCTATCCTCAAAGTGGAAATAGACTAATGTCCAGAGGGGTAGCTAAATCTGTTCAACACAAAAAGGGTGGAATGACTGAAATAATGTCTGTCAGTTCAAGAACATAACAGTACTCTGCTCACATCACCACCTGAAACATAACAGACATTGAGATGTTCCTCATACATGGGGAAAGTATCTTGCAAGGTAGGGTTTAGACTTCAAACAATTTGCAGAAAACAGAGCCTGTATGTAACTCCGTTCAAATAACATTTTGTTGTTGTTTTTGTGCTTATTTTCCAGCTAATTTGAAGACTCTACTTGCAAATCAGCAAGAAGCCATCTGGCAGAAGAGAACAAAGTGCAAACCAAAAAAACAGCCAGAGCCTCAGGGCTTTACTTTGAGGCATAGCCTGGACTGCACACGTGGGTCAGCGATTTCAGAGCAGATAGACATTTTCTTTCCCTTCACTGCCCATCCAGGCCCTGCCAGGTGGCAAGGCAAACAGAGATTTTCAGTCTTCCTGCTGATGACAGCAGTAACTGAGAGTTACAAGGTGATTTTGTCAGATTTGTTTCAAGGAATGACCAGCAAAATAACTTTTAATTCAACCAGGTGTAACTGAGATGTGTTTGAGTCTGATTAAAAATACTTTTTACCCTCAGTAGTCTATCTGGGGCAATAACTTTAAAGACTTAAAAGGAAGGTAAGTACCAAATCCAATTACTTCTCAGCAGCACAGCTGTGCACTGGAGTGCAACTCATGCTCGTAAAATAGCCACTCTCTCTGTTAAAGATAAGCTTGAACTCAGAGAAATCTGTGGAAACATAAGAACATTTAGTAGTTCTATTTTCCTTGCTGCATGACATGGTGAAACCTCATATCTCACACTGTGCCATTCTTCTATTCTGCTTTCCATTTATACATCTTTAAGCTCTAAACATTCTCAGTATCTCCATTTTGCAGCTGGGGAAGTCAAGGAATGAGCAGGAAAACACTTTGCACAAACCAACCCAGAAGACAGTGACAGAAAACACATTAGAAATCCAAATCATGACCATGTCACAGTCTTCACACAGATAGAAAGAAAAAATTCTTACTTTTTCTTCTGAACAAATGTATGAGAGCTATGAAAGAATAAAAGAACCCAACATCAAGCTGTCTTAGCCTGTCTTCCTTCTTCCTGTTGCACACTGAAATAAAACTCTTCTTGCTAGCCAGTAACAAGCCCTTCATTTCTTCACCAGCAACTTTCACTGACTTTCATCTCAATGGCAGCCAAATTGCAGTCTGAAATATCATTATGTAATGAATATGTAAATTGAATGGCTACACAAGACAAACAGAATCAGTATTATACACCTCCAGGTGATGTCATCCTGATAGCTCCAGACTTCTTTGCTGAAGAAAGAAGTCTGATCTCTACATTTCCGGGCAGCTGGAGCTTCCCAGAGTCATGCTGCTGGCTTCATCAAGAAAGTAGCACTAATCCTGGACTGGAATGAGCAGCAGAATCTGGGGCCAGAGCATCAGTAGACAGAAATGTGTAGGTTCAGTGGTGGTCAGAGTTTTTAAAAGTTTCAGAGCTGTTTGTATTAAGTGTGCTGCACTGTGCTCCCAGAGAAAACTTACTCATGCCCCCAGAGTGATGCTGTCAATGGCCCTATAGGTGCAATAAACAGATTACAGTATGAGTCCTATATGGATCAGACTAGGAGCTCAGCACAGAGTCTCCTGGCCTCATGCTCTCCCTGTGAGCATCTCTGCTCTTTCACCGTCCCTTGTGCTTGTGTCTGTATCCACATTCCAGAGGTAGTATAGGTTCCTGCAGGGGCTGGCATCAACAGCACCGGTGCAAGCACTATCAGGTGAGACGTTACCAGGTAAAGCACGGAAGACAAATAACGGTGGAAGTTGCTGAAGCAAACAGTAGTAGTCTATGTTTACTCTGTTTTTGACAATATTGGAGGCATCTGATTCTTTCTCATTCAGCAGTGCAACTCACTGTTTCTGCTTCTTAGCCCTTCTCAGAATTATTGCTGCTATTCTTCACATGCTCAGTGTCCATCTTTTCTAATTACTACAAAAAGCAAGGAACACTTTTTTTTTTTACCACTTTCTATTACTTTAGGAAATGCTTTCAAGCAGCAGATGAACTCTTATCTCCTTCCAGTTGTTTCCTGAAAGGCCAAACTTACTTTTTACTTTCTTGCATCTTCTATTTCCTTGGGTTGTCATTCTAGAGACCTGAATACTCCTCAGGATTTACCCTGCCCATACCAGCTGGGATCAAGGGCTCTTAGCTCACAAGCACCATACAAACCTCCGAGGCAGCTCCAGGTCAGCAAAGGAGGTGGGGGGCTGAATAACAGAAGACAACATGCAAGAGGACTGACCAGATCCTTCCTTTGGAAAACATGTCACACATCCAGCCCTGAGCAGATTGTCCTTTCCCTTCAACAGCCAAATCAGAATGGGGACAATGGGCAATGTCAGCCTTTAGAGAAACACGTACATTACAGGGGCCTTTTCTTTTTAAAGGCTAAGAAAGTATCAAAATACATGAAGCATACCTATTTGGGGAAGAAAACATTACTAATAAGATAGAGAATTCACAGAAGCATTTTTCTCCCTCTGTACTCCCCAGTAGGTCTTATATCAACACACCTCAGCCCTCCTGAATGATTCACTTAACCTTCATACTTAAATCATAACAATATTCGTCCTTTTCTCACACTGTCTTACTGTATTCATTACACAAGAGCCATACAGCCTTAGAAAGGAAGCACTCAGACACTAGTCAGCCACCAGACATACATTTTCTCCCCGGGTACTAGCCAAATGTTTGGAAATATCCTTCGTAACACAGTAGCACAGTAACCACTAGACTGTAATAGCCTTCCTTCAGCCATTAAGGAAGGTTATAAAGTTACGTAGGGGTTTGTTCTGAGCACATTCCACCTCTCCCAGTTTTAAAGGAGATTTTCAGAGTCTTTCTGCTGACTCTTCCCTCCTCTGAGGACCTCTGTTTTCCCCACCAGGTGCTCAGGACTCATGGGTTCACAAGAACTGCACCTGGTAGGGGTCTGTCCTCACACATGGAGCTCCACAGACACAATCCTGGCAAGGTGTGCCAGGAATTTTGGTGAGGAGGACTGAGCCCCAGCGTCTTCTAGGGGCACACTACCTAGGTACTCCTGTAGTCATGAAACGGAAAGGTTTTTTCAGCTGTGATGAGGATCTCCTGGGCTCTCCCAGGCCCTCCCTACACATCACCAGACCTACACTGATTTGTTTCAAGTACACCCCTACCATCAGTCAAATCCCACCCAAGCAGTCCAAAAGTATCTACCATGGGACTCACACCCAGCTGGGTCCCTGTCCTACTCAGGTCCTTGTTTCCAATGCACAACCCGCTCAGAAATCAGTAGCCATTGGGCCAAGAGATACTCCTGGAAAATCCATTTGGCAAATCTCTGCACACTGCTTGCACCCTTCAAATCCTATATTTGCAGCCATAACCACCCACCTACTGCACTCCCAGCAGGCAGCCTGTGGTTTTAAGAGCCGCCAGCAGATCTCCACACTGTCTGACCCTGAAAGTCAACTCATGCTGATTCCACCCTAAAGTTACAATGCAGGACACTTTGCCATTACTGTCATTTACAGATAACCTGGTTGGAAACACCACCCTCCCATGAAAGCCTAGGTGGGATTTTTATTACAGTTCATGCATTTTATTGCAACTTATGCCCTTAATAAAACTTATAAAGGATTAAATCAAAGGAAAAACAAAACCACTACTTCATCAGTCATCTAAGTCACAGATTATAGACTATTTGTTGGATCTCCTGTCAGTTAGCTCCCTAGTAGGATGTAATTCCACAGAAATCCATGAAGGAGGATTTAAAGCCTTGTGACAGCATGGCATATAGTGGACACAACTCCTTCTGGCATGTTACAAAACAAGAGCTTATCTTCAGCTCATGAAGATGAGTTGTTTATGGTACTTGCTGAATTTAGAAAACTGACTTGACAAAAATACTGAAAATATCCCACCATTAGACACTTTCCCTGCAGGTCATACAGTATTTTCAAGGCCTTCAGTGTTCTGAAACTTGCTGTCCCCACCCCAGCATACATAATGGGACAATTAGTACCCATTCTGGTAATAAAACCCTCACACTATAATACAAATACTGAGCCAAATTTTTGGTCCATGTAAATCAATGGAGCTTCACTAACTTCCTCTAGACAACACAAATCACTATTACTTCATGATCCAATCCATTAATACTCATTCATCTAACGTGCAGAAGGTTGTTTGTGCCTTGCAGTCCAAGCTGGCTAGACACCTCTGGAAGCTGTAATCAACAGTAAAATTGTCCTTTATGAACTGGGTTGCTGTTTCCCCTAGATCCAGAGGCCTCTGCAGGACCCCTACTTCTTAGGGTGCATGCATTTAGATGCACTCAGAAACCTTATAAATTTTACGCAACTTGCATAGGGTTGTGTTAAGTTGTATATCTCCCTGGTAAGGCTGGCACTGGATGCAGTTTATGCACATAAATAGGCTGACAAGCAGTTTATGAGCTTTCTACAATGCACCACACCTTCTTCATGTAGAATTATTTTGTCTAAGTTCACAGTTTCAAAAGACATTTTTTCTTTAGCAAAACTCAACTACAATATTAAGCCATAAATCTAGGTTTTGTCTCACTGTTTACTTATGATGATTTTCATAAACAAATGGCTCCTCTCTTCCCTGAATTGATAGCACAAAAGTGACCAAATTTATCAAAGTCATGCTAAACTACGTATAAACTAATTATGTATTTGAAAATGTAAATTGGCTACATAACTATCATGAATACTATTTCCTGCATTACTCACTTGAGCAGAAATCTCAAAGAAATTTCTGCTCATGACTGACTGTTTAAAAAAGAATCATTTCAATTCACAAGGATCTATGGAAGCTTTTAAAACACTCTTCACATTGTCGGTAACTCTAAGACTATTAATCTCTGTTGCAGTGAAATTGACAAACCATAAAGGAACAACTCAAGCTGCATTGCAAGCCACCAGCCTGCACTGCCTTGTCTTCCCTGCCTCCTGCATTTGCAAGAGCTCCTGACCTCCATTTTCTGTTGTAATGATGACTTCAAATTTGAAAACCAGTTTATCATCAAGGTAAATAGCTTATGCATCTTCAGAGCATGTTTTCAATACAGTGATAACATGAACAGAAGTGACAGTTTCAGAATGGAAAGATTCCCTTAACTGTGAGAAACAATATATTTGCATATTGCAATTAGGAAGTACAACATTTTACTATTGGCATCTGACAGCATAACAGATTATTTCTCCAGATACGTATCAGATCAGCACATATTAACGCCACTCTGTTACACTGCGTAATGTAGTACTAATACAGACCAAGCACTGTTCATTCTCACAGCTAGCACATTCGTGATTTTTTGTGTGTTAACCACTCTGAAGCTACAATCACCAAATGTTACTTAGCCAGCCTCTTCCAGCTCCATATCCCCTCTCCCAGAAAGCCTGTCAGAGTCATTCTGCTCAAGGTGCTGGGTATTTCACAGTTGAAAGGAAATAAAACTAGTCTACAAGCACCTTCATAATAGGCAAATTCCCTCTCCATTAAAAACCCAAAAAGTTATCTATCATTACTTCTGAAAGGCAAATAGAGACTAGAAAATGTAAAGCTTTTGTATCCTGCCTAGGAAATCTTGTTTTTATCAAATCAAGTAAAGAAAATGTGCAGGAGCTCACAGAGAAACACTCCTCAGCACCCATCTTTAACAAGCTGGAGCCAACTGCTCTCATCCTTCTAGATGAGAAAGAGAGAGCACCTCTGAAATACACAACATCATAAAGATTTATTTGTACCTCACAGTTAGCTTCTTGAAAGCATGCAGTTCCTGCACTGATAGGATAGGGATGGTAATGTGTTATGTACTTCCACCAGCAAGCCACCCTCCCCATGCACGCAGCAGGTTTGTGGGTTGGCTCACTCTGGATGCCTGAACTCCAGTCAGACCAGGCAGCATCACAGAAAACACTTTAGTCCTCTAGGGAAATAAACAATGTTATTTTCTTATGTTACTTCTGATGGTTATATTTTATCAGTTGTTTTTTGAAAGTAGTGTTACTGCTTATCAGAAACGCAGAGGATTATATAACATCCATCCAGAACCAAAAACATCTCTGCATTCTACACTCTTTTACTCAGTTATCCAGAGATGTATCTTACCCATGGGATTCACAGACCTTTAGAGGGATACTGGTCTCAAATATGGTCTGTGCAGATGCCCCCAGTGCCCAGCCCTCACAGCAGTTCTGCTAAAATGGTGACTCACAAGGGATGGGGATTCACACATCTTCACTTCTAACAGAACCAGGTGCTAAATCTCTAATCTCTGCTTCCTGCTAGGTCAGCTGGAAAAAACAATGAAAGATAGAAACAGCCCTTTCCCCAGCAGAATCAACCACTATGGAACATAAAGGACCTTTAAGGTTTTAATGGGTTATGTTTCAACCTTTATTACAAAGTTTATCAATTATTGAAAAATATTTATTTGAATTATTCATCAACCTTATTTTATTTAAATAGGCATTTGGTAGCAGGGAACAAACCATTTCCATCCCTAGCTCTATAATTTAAATAGATAGGCTGTTTTATGAGTACAAGATTTCTTTCTGGAGCAGAAATGGAAGTCTCACTTCACAGCTAAAATCCATTTGACGGAATCATTTCATCATCTAAATTTGTTGCCACTCCCTCAGGAACAGCAGGAAATAAAACCAGAAAGCGCTTTCAAGCTATCTGGGGAGCACGGCATGGGCCCTGCAGGTTGCACCCTGCAGGTTCAATAAGGGGGGATGCAGAAGCAAGCACCAAGCATGACACTCATCCTACTCACACTCAGGGAGGGTGGCAACTGCTGCCTGACAGGAGTTAGCTGTGGACATGCCATTTGCAGGCAGAGGCTTCATGAGGAGGAGTTCATCTGAGCCAGAGTCTACCTGAAAACCACAGTCCTGCTCTCACTTACAAAAAAAAAAGGCACAGTGCTATTGAACCAAATCAGCACATATAGTTCTCCTTTTCAGCTTGAAAGGTAAACATTCCTGTCACCACATCTTTGATCTTGCAAACGCCTGATCTCTGTGCTAAGAACAGGACTCTCCCACTCACACATGCAGGATGACTCATACTGAAACGTAAAACCTTTTATAGGATTGTGACCAAAAGCATTCTGTCTCTCCAGTCAATATTTAAACCTCGGCAAATGAGTTTCAGTCAGAAAATTGCTGATAGAACTCCACTTTGAAAGATGGGTGCACGTATCCCCCACCACTCGCCCGAAGTGCTGCACCAGCCCTGGGGTTTCTCAGGGACCTCAGCTGCAGCGCATGGCATTTTCCCCCAGGATACCACTGCATCATGTGCAAGGGTGCCAAGTCTCACCTGCCCTGCAGAGCAATCAAACCAATTCCCTCAATGTCATTTGTGTACAGCAATAAAACAAGCCTGTTAATGCTAAATCACTAATCATTTGAATTAAATCGATAAATAATTGCATGTGCCCTACTACTGCACTTATAAACTGAACCTTCCAGACATAAACATACTGGAAATAAACAATAACCACACACACAAAAAACAACTGTCCTGTAGAAAAATTGCATTTTTTCTACATGCTTAATAGTGAAATTTGCAAAGTCCCTGAAATGCAAACTGTCAATTTCATTTTAAATCTACTATAGGTTTTTGAGAATTTCATTGCATTAATAGAAGATTGATAATCACCACATCTACTATTATTTCTGCACCGTAATTAAAAAAAAAAAAACAAGACAGGGAGACACAACCAAGCACCAGTTTCCCAGCTTCTATAAATCACTTTTGACTTTCAGCTGCTTCAGCCTCTTTGGAAGCCAAGTTTTCTTTTCAAGGGGAGCCTTGCTCTATTTCCAGGGTATGCTTCCAGGAGTATAACTCTTGCAAAGACTTAAAAACATATAGAAATAGTGTTCCTTCAACAAAACCTACATAAGATAATACAGTTTTTATAGTGCATGAAAATAACAATAAAGGTCCAATCTTTTGTAGAAATCAATGAATCTCTATTTCAAAAGCTTCTATGCAAACTATTTCTTTCAACAAACACAATATTGAATTGAAAAATCTAACATTATTACAAATGCATCAATAGACCAGTAATATTCCTCCAAACAGCTAGTCCTAAAATGAGATCTTAAAGCATGGCTCATAAATATGGGAACAGAGAGCAAAACAGCTTTTTATATATATATAATTAAACATTTAGCAGTTAAACTGCTTTGTAATTGATTGGAAAATTGTTTTTTTAATGAGATTTAGTCACTAGGAAATATTTGTTTTTTTTTTTTCTTCAATATGACCAGTGTGCATGGAGCCACTTAAACTGCAAATAATCTTACTGGCCTCCTATTTTGATAGAATAGATTCAACTTTCTGTAAGAAAAGAGGCACCACTCAACAGATGAGCTTCAGCATAGCTGCCCTTCACAAGTCTCGGAGCAGACATTAGCCGGGCGACTGCTGTATCTGGGCATCAGATACCCAGAGACAGCAGGCAGACACAGGTCTGCCTAAAAGGAAGAGCAGACACTAAAGCTTTCCCACACAGAAAACAAAATTTGCACCCTGCAAACTCCACTCTCTTCCACAGTCCACCATTGCAGATGGGCCCAGGAGGCAGTGCTCCATCCATAGGCTGTGCAGCAGAGACGTGAGCCCCACATGTGGCTACGCTCCTGCCCCCCTAGCTAACAGCTGGTGAAGTGAGAATGAAGAATCCCCTCCCAGCTGAAATCAATGGCAGAAAGATCCAAGAGTTCAGGAGCATAGATTTCCATACTATATCTATGTAATCTTGGCTGAGCTGCCTTCAGAATGGGGGTGCTGAGATCCCCAAACAGAACTCAAGAGGCAGTACAATGCCAACAGTGAGTGCAGGCAAATGGAGCAGTCGGCTCTGCTGCTCAGGTTGCCCACTGCCTGAACAGCATTGGGCAGATTCCTACGCTCACTTTCTCTTTTCTGTTGTTCTCAAATTCTTCAAAGCTCAACAGGTGTTGCTCAAACCCAGAAACTGACATAGTTTATTAGCGTTGGAGCTCATAGATTTCCCATTATATAAGCCCTTGCACGCAATAAAGGCATCCTTGCTCAAAAGCCCTTCTAATCTAATAGACATGACAGGCTAAGCATGGGAGAAAGTACTGAATTCTCTTTTTGAATATGTAGTATTTTAGATCTAAAATACTATTATGATTAGTACAAGGTAAAAAGAAGAATAAGTATTTCAACACTAGAAAGGCTATTAAAAGAATAGTTTAAGAGTATACTCATGGAACAGTGCAAAGAAATACATATTTTCCATCTGTGTAAAGTGCACTGAGTAAGTTGTGTATCAAAAAATAAGTGATCATGACAACCTCTTAGTTAGAATTTTCCCAAATGCTTCAGCTACAAAAGACTGTGATGAATCCTGATTATTGTGAACAATTCATTACATATAACAAAAGCAGTATACTGTTAAGTCAAATTTGTATCGTGTAGTTTTTAAGACTTCTATTGATGCGACTTGAATTGTAATATAAACATCAGTGATTGCAAACATTTTTTGCTTCCATAGCAACTGATAACAATTAAAAGGGCAAACTACAAAGCTGAAATAGCATCATAGTTGTAGTTTCTAATTGCATGACACTGAAATTGTGTGTACAGTGTAGGATGGCAGTTGTATTTGCAAGTATCTACAAAGCAGGTTGTCCTGCAGAGATTAAGGTCACTTAGGTCAAGTTCTGAAATCAAGGACCAACATGAACTCTTGAGTTTCTAGCAGTTTTCCTTCTTTATTCCTCTTGCCCTGCATCTCTTTTTCTTTCTTGTTTTTAACATCTGGGGAATTGGGGTAAATTTAAAAACAATACTTCAAAGTAATCTGACAGAGATTCAAGCCATTTTACCATTCTCTGAGCTTAAAATTCAGAATTCAGATATGACAACTGCTTGGATCTGGAATGTAGAAAGCAGCAGAGAATAGAAATGGAGCTGGTTCGGGTTTAGAAACCAAAGAACAAAAAAGATCTTGTGGCTTATTCTTAATAAAAGAAACAGACAAACACAAAAGAATGGCACTTGAATTTGCACTTATTTTTCTGACTTATTTTCTGTAAGCCAGTGTATCTCTCACTGATACACCACCAGTGATACCACACAATAGCCTAAGAAGAAAACATGAATTGAAACCTATCACCTAACTACAATTGCACAAATGGACAAGCTAAACTGTCAAGTGACCCTCAAATGAAATCCTCTGCCAGACTTATCATCAAAAGGTGTGAGAAGCTAGATCCTGCCAAATGTTCTAAATTAGGTAGTTTCTAAGAAGTGTACCTAAATCAGTAGTAAATCAGAAGTGTGATATTTCAGTCGAAATCTTAGGTGCACATTCATTTGTGCTTATGTCCTGACTGTTCTCCCATTCTGCTGCTGTGGAAAACTGATGTTCTAGAGTAACAAGCACTGATGTATAATTCATCTCTTTGGATTGGCTTGCAGATTGCAAGTAACTCTATTGATTTAGGGTGTTCCATCTCTGGACATTACAGGAAAGAAACAAGGGTGAGCTCTCAAAGTTCAGATCTGTGGGTAATTTTCCTCAGCATAGATATAATTCTTTGTGAAACCCAGTAAGCTGTTACAGCATCCTTCTGTTACAGCTTGTTTTATTACGATGTTATTTGCAGATTAGTATCAGAAGTAATACATCCCCTATGATGGTAGGATGAAAAGGAGAGGAAGAGAAAAAGGGGGAATACCTGTTATGACTACAGTAATAACGAGTAGAAGCTGGTTCTACAAGCTGTCTGGAACGAGCTCATATTTCCACCCAAATAAGCAGTAATGAGCCTTGAAGACAACTTAGTAAGATTCTTGCTTACTGACAGGTCAGTTTAGTTAGTTATACCTTTCATGTAAAGGCATACTTTTCACCATGTGTATGCCAGACTTGGGCAATAAGATAGTTTCCTTTTGATGAGTGGTCTGGTGGATCATTAGAGGCAAGGCACTTTGCATATCTTACATGCCAGAAAGCTAAATTTGAGCCTGTAATTACCTGTGTCACACACATTTGGCTTCCTAAAACAGCCAAATAACTTCAGGTTACATGAAGAATAGTCTATCCTGAAATTAAACAGCAGTGCCTCCAACTTCAGCCATTTTATTTTCATTAGGTCTTTCTTACAGTGACAATGGAAGGAAAATAATACTGCCTAAAGGTATTCAAGCCATGAGTGACAGTAGACACAGTAATATGCATAATTACAACACTCATAATGAAAATTTTCATGATAATTAACCAAGACAACTTCTTTTGTTCTGATTACCTGAAGGTATGTTAAAGGTCGGTTTGCATAATTAATTATCAAATGTAAGGTTCCTTACACAAACTTGGAGGTTATTTCAGGGACTTTGTTCAAGGAAATAATCTCCATAATACGTTCCATTTCTGAGCTTATAAATTAATTATTATGATGATACAAAGAGAAAAATATTTGGAACGGAAACTGGAATATAAAGCCCAGAAATTACTATTAGCAATGTGTAGGGTAAATAACCCCCAAGAATGGTACTCAATGAAAACAGTACGGAAGATAGTATATTTTAGTAGGCCTATATAGATCACATACAAACAAACAGTAAAAGCGAGTGGCTCACCTTTATGATGACAGAGGTTTGCTGTTGACTCCACACAGGAGGGATCTCCAAGAAGAGATCCTTCCCTGGTCGTGGTCAGCCCTTAAATGGGGTTCGGGAGAGGTGAAGCCAGGTTCCACCCCTTCCAATCCCACAGGTATATCACCTGCACCTGTGCCCCTATGGCTGACAGTGCTCACCTCAGATGACCAATCAGTGGTTCAGGTCATGGTTCAACAGTTCCCATACACAATGGAAAAAACAAATTTACAGAACTGTGCTATCATTAAGTATTACGAAGCATTCTGCTAGTTTTGACTTGAAGGAAGGGGGTAACAGGCTGCAAAACTAAACTTGTACAGCATCCAAAGTCTCAACAGTTCATGGTCAAGTGGAATGGTAAAAAGCTGATGTGTCTCTCCTGAAAAAAAATATAAATAAAGGCTGTAATTGGCCTTATAAGTAGCAACTTGCTTGCGGCAGTTGCAAGAAAAGTCTTTTCTCCTGTTTCTGAATGGCCAGCGTGCCCACCACAGATTATGATTGTTCTTCAGTATAAATATTTACATGTATACACACACACCTCACATATACAAATAACTGAATAATAAGTGCACAGGCCTCGAAAGAGCCAAAATCTGTTCGAACAAGTGGAACACCTGATTGCTAAGCTGAGTGAACCTGCCCCTGTTCTCAGGGTCTCACCGGTACGCGTTCAAATCCTCCCTTCCATGACAAACCTACGGCAAAGCACTGACGCGCTCCGCCTGTCGGACACGAAGGAACAAGTTGGTCCTTTGTTGCCATCTAGTGACCACAGCTATTTCCACTTCCACCGACTGGATTACAAATCCAGGGAACTTTGTAACCAGCAAGAGGAAAAGAGAAGCTGTTTCCCATGCTTATCTAGTGACGATATCCACATTCACAAGATGTGCTTTCACTTGGCTCGTCCATTCTAGTGGTTCACGAGTGGCTCTCTTTTTGCTGACACAAACTGCTAATAGCTGGCACTCAGTTGTGCACACACGGACCTTCTCCCCACAGCACGTCACGAGAAGACTTTAGGCGTGAATGATAAGACAGCTAAAAGCTGCACGGCCTAAGAGTAAATGAGGAAGCGTTGTTGCGCAGCCTGGGAGCACGAGGCAGCGAGCTGCGCACCAGCTCGTCTTCGCCTCAGGGTCGAGGTCTCGTGCAGTCGCGCGCCAGGAGCAGCGCGAGCCGCGCGGTGGCACTGCACCGAGCCGTGCACTGAGCCGTGCACCGAGCCGTGCACCGATCCGTGCACCGAGCCCTGCACCGAGCCGTGCACCGAGCCCTGCACCGAGCCCTGCACCGAGCCGTGCACCGAGCCGTGCACCGAGCCGTGCACCGATCCGTGCACCGAGCCCTCCACCGAGCCCTGCACCGAGCCCTGCACCGAGCCGTGCTGCTGCGCGTGGGGGGGGTGGGGGGTGGGGGTGAGGCTGCCGCCTCATGAGTAAACCGAGACTTCCCCCACACCACCCTTCCAAAATAATAATAATGATGATGATGAATTGTAAGGATAGAGCTTTCTTTTTTGCTCTAGCGCCAGTTTTACGGCACTTTTCAAGCACTGCCACTTGGATTACTGACTGCACAAGGTGTGACCTGTGGCTGCCTTGTGCAGGACAACCCACGGCACTGTGCCACGCAGCAGACTGCTGATGACACCCAGACGTGTGAACAGCATGCCCTGCCTGCTTGCTGTCCTCTCAGGTTGTTGTGTTTTGTTTTGTTTTTGTTTTTGTAGGCAGCAAAGCTTTTGAAAACACTTTTCAAAGGGAATGAAAATGTTTTCTTTTCTCCACATGAAGATTCAGATTGTGGAACATGAGCTGCCTGCCCAGCTCCTCTCTAAACTTATTTTGTTTATGGACTCTCGTCAGGCTCCACTACCTTCACCAGCCCTCCTTAAACAGATTTAAAGAGCAATAAAGGAGTTCCTGATAAATCCCCAGAATTAACAGAGAGTGTATGTTTGCATGAAGATGAGTCCACTGATGTGACAGATATCCAAGAATGTTAAGACTTTAACACTAAACTGTCTAACAAGTGCAAAATAAGAAGCTAAATTCATCCATAATGTGGTACGCCTTTAATAGACATGTTTTCAATCCTGCCCCCTGCTTCCAAAGACAGAAAGTAATTTCATAGCACTGTGCTTAGTGTTAGGTTTATACCATGTTTTAAAATCCCATTATAGATGTGTCTGGAGAATTCTAACAAGCTTTTAAATGCAATTCATTAAACACTGATCAGAGTTTACCAGCTCTTAGCAGTTTCCATTTGGACTGTTTCATGCCATAATGTGAACACTAACAGTTATCTCTGGATGTACCCAAATCTCCCAGGGCTAAGCATTTTGGGCCCTAAGTTGAGTGGTTCACCAAAGTAAGGAAACTATACCCTGAAAAACACGAAGGTCTCAGTCCTCAGCGAGGGCAGGACGAATTGATGACATTCAACATGATGATTCTGAATTTCTTATTTCCTCCCCTCCCCCAGAAGAAACATTTTAAAATAAGCTGTTCTCCCTGCTGATGCAGGGTGGAACAAGTACATTCCTAAGGCAAGCTTACTCAGAAATGTTTGAAATTACAACAGCCATTGAACTCTCATCACTTCTAGAGTTTTCTGGTGAAACCTGCTATAAGCCTCTTCTGATAAGGAATTAAAATCTGAATCACTCATTGCTCTTAAACTGTAGTAGCAAGTAACTTTTATCCTTTGTTGATAAAGTTACTGCATCTTTGATGCCTCTTGCTAAAGCTGAGATGAAGTTTCAGTCTGAAGATGTTTCTCTATTTCCAGATTTAATCATGAGTACCCTATAAAGAGCCTTCTGTAAAACAGCGCAGTTATAAGGTTTTTAAGGTTTCAGTTTTATTGCCCTCCTGTTTCTATGTAATTTATCAGCAGAGCAATATAAAGAAACACAGTACTAATCAAATAATCCTTGTAACTATCATGGATTAATTTTATTTCAAGATTTGGGTCCTGTAATTCAAAACTAGAAAAACTCACTATTTCTCACCTTGGTACTTTCTTTCATTTAGCAGAAGAGGAAAGTTTTAGACAAAGTAACACCTCATTTCCTGAACCACACCGAAAAGGACAGGCTGAGGAAACTGCATGTATTCTTTTAATTAATTGGACTGAAAATAAACGATATTGATTAGAAACTGAAACACAGACAGGAATGTTAGCAAAGAGAAGTGATATGATTCACATCCTACCTGGGATATAGGGAGGAAAGAGACTTACTATCTATGGATCAGTTCAAGTTCAGCTGGAAGTATTATCCAAGACAACTATATCAATTATTTCTATATTTCTATGTCGATATAGTTCTACTGAAGATGCAGCGTTTACTGTGGAGAAAAGATTATTTTTTCTTCCCATCTTCTGAAACAATTCTCTAAGGTTTCACTCAGTATTGGAGTAGACAAGCTGGCCTGGGACAGAACATCTGTTCTATGAAATCTTTGTGCTGATCTCTGCTTACAGTAGGGAAGGTACTGTCCTGTTCAGAGTAGCATAATTTGAAAGGCACAATGTCTATGTGCAGGTGTGAGACAAGATTGTAAATACACTGGCTTTGAAGCAATGCTTGCTTAATCTTTTTACTGAAAAATATAGTATTTGATTAAATGCAAATAGACGTATTTTGTGAGTAGGTTTCTGGAAAGTAGCTCTCACAGAAAGGCAATGAAGTCTCCCTCCTTGTAGATCTTCCAAAGCTGTCTGGACATGGTCCTGGTTAACTTCCTCTAGGTATCCCTACTGAGCAGGAGCATTGGACCTGATGCAGAAATTCAAATCTAGTTAATGTAGGGCACTGCACCATGACTGTATTTCAAGACTGGTAGAAGTTCATGCTAATTGCAAGAAAATTGAGCGTTTCTTACCTGCTTGTGCACTTCTGTTTGATGGTCTTTCATACGGTTCATCACATTCTGAACAGTGAGTGAGAAATCACAAGCAGTGGGCCTCGTGGAGGGAGAAATTGGCAGCAGACACATCTCATTTGCTTCCAAGAACAGAATGGGAAAGAAAATAGTAATGAACCAATATGGTGGGTTGACCCTGGCCAGCAACCAGGCACCCACACAGCTGCTTGCTCACACTGCAGTGGGACCTGGACTTCATGGCAGGACACACTGGTGCCTGACAGACAGTGATGGTCATGGGAACATAGCAGATAGAGGCAAACCCATCCAACCTTTATGGCCTACAAGATCAGGAAGGCTGCCTGAAAGGACATACATACTTCCAGCTCAGCTGTTTAAAGGAGGTATGTAAGGCACAGTAGCTGTCCCTTTTCCAAGCTCTGACATCATGTCTGGACACAGTCTACCCAGCACATTTGCTGGTTTCTCATTGCGGATGGAAAGTCCAAGATTAGGCAACATAAATTAGCAACAGCTTCTCCCCTGCCCCAACCCAAAGCAAAATAACACCCTCTGCCCAGGGCGGCCAAAGCAAAATAAGCCCCAGGAAGAGGTAAAAAAGTGAACTCTTGCAGTTTTCTTAGGAAAGATAAGTTGCCCTACCAAAATCAGCCGTAGACATCCGTAGAAGCTTCTCATGGTCAAGATGGATGAACAATGAAACTCATTTGCTGTCAGAATGAGTTTTTAAGAAATTAGAAGGACATCTATCAGAAGTTCTAAGCAAAGTTTATTCAAAACATCCCCTAGAACCTTTCAGTATAAAATGTATAGGCCCTCTTTGTGAGAGATTGTGCACTGGTTTTCCTTTGTGATCCAGTAAAAACAAGGTAATCCTATTCTTTGACCTCACTAAGTTTGACTCTGTTTAAATACAGTGTTTCACAGTCTTCGTTCACATACTCTGCCCAATGGCCTAGCTACTAGCTGAGACACATCGACTGATGCTATTGTCATGGCCTTTTATTCTAACCCCCAAAAGATGTAGTATCACTTAATTACAAATACAGCAACAGAAAGGAGCACCAGTCTTGAGGCAAAACAGGAAACTGCAGTGTTTGGCATGGCCTGTGCACTGATTCTCTTGTCTGGTGCTGTAAAATTACCCATTATATTATGTGAAAAGAGAAAATGGGCCTTCTGTACTGCAGCTTAGGACAGGACTATGGTGCAAATCTATCCACGGGAAAGCAGCAAGTAAGCAGCAAATTTGTAATGTGAAAATGCATTAAAAATCTTTCTTGTTTTCTACTTCATGGCTAGTGAAGGAAATGGCATAGTACCAGACAGGCATGAGTTCTTTGTGCGAGTTCCACATACAGATTAGTTCAATGCTCCTTAGAGGATCTATGAGGTACCTCTTTCCTTCTTTTCCAAATACATTTAATTGCAGTACGGGGTGTATGCAGCAGGCAGGGTTGCTGTCTGGAGCTTCCTGATGCAGCTGGGGATAAAGGTGTTCTCCTGCCCCGCTGTAGTGGGGTGGGTGACACCAGCTCGCCTCTCCCCTGCAATGCCCAGGTTCTCCTGCCCTCTCCTGCCCACTGCAGGTGCCTACTAAAGGCACAGGGAAAAGGAAGGTGGGAAGCTGCCTACCCACCTCTTGTGTCTTGGGGGTCCAAGTGGCAGTGGGATGCCCTCTTCATCACAGCTTCACAGAGAGGCCTCTGGGTCCAGCAGACCTCCATCTCTCCTTCCTGCCTAGTACGAACAGGGCCACAGGACAGCACCTGTGCCTGGAGTGGCAATAACCACAGGCAGCTCTCAGGCCCCATGGCACCATATCGCTCTGTAGCTGTTTCACCAGGTGTGGAACTGTAGGTACAGGAGGTGCTGAAGATATTAATTGACCTTCTCCATCTGTAAAATAGGGCAATAATATTAACACTTATATTTTACAGAGATGTTGATAAGAATCATTCACAAGTGTTTGTATAATGTATTGTAATGGTGTACACAACAGATGTCCCAGATGTTATTCAGAAATTAGTCTGGTTCACCTCCCATCCCGAAAAATTTCTCCCCTCATTTCCCCATTTATCTCTGGGAAAAAGGGAAAAAAAAAAAACCAAGAAGAAGGTAAGCAAGTAAGACATATATGCTATTATCTAGATCTGGGAATAATGAAAGTTTGTATGAATTTTGTGGCACAAATTATGTAATGAAGCAGAGAAGAGTCTTTTGAACAAATATGTTAATGAGGTGGCAGCTAAGGAGAGGTTACAGGATTGCCAATTCAAATTCAAAGATTTTATGTCATTTTCTTTCCTTTTTTTCACACTTTTTCTTTTTTTGTAGTCAGTAGTCAGCACTACTTTTTAATGTGGTCACATTTTAATATGCTTTGGGACTTCTTGCAAACTATATGAGAAATACCAATTCTAGGTCAAGTATGCCTGATCAGCAACACACACTGACTGAGAAAGCCCCACTGACTCAATATTCATAATGAGGGCTTTTATGCAGAGAGTTGTTGGGCACAGGGATTGTACTGAAAGGACTGTTCGTTCTGAGTCTGAAAAGCTTTTCTTGGAAAAATATCAGATGCTCCACTGGGAACTTAGTTGAAAGATGCTCCTAAAGCAACAGAGCGGACTGGCAGTGACTGTGAAAGTACTGACTGGAGGGAAAGCAGAAAGTAAGAAAGCAGTGATGTTTCCTGAATGCTGGAAATAACTCTTTCAATTTAAATTCCATGTAAGCTTACATAGCATAACATTATTGTAAAAGACCTCTTCTAGGCATCTTTTTAAGGCAAGCTTCAAAAAGAGGTAAGTTCTGCACTAGCTGTTTTTTAAAATGAGATTTTCAGAAGTCTCTGTAGAAGACTGATGTTTTCCTGCTGTCCTAGAATGCCTTAAAGTCAGTTGTTTTGTTTTTTGTTTCTCAATGCCAAGTATTAGAGGTCTTACAGTCCTCATTTAATATTATCTTGTTAAACTTATGTACCTCTGGGTGTTGCATGGAGCCTGCAACTCTGAAATAACTTCAAAATGAAATTGTGAAGACTTTTTGTCTTGAGAGGAATAGCAGTTACCTAGATCAAAAAGGTTGCTTTTTAAACAAGTAAACTGTAATCTGTGTATCATCTGCTGCCTGTAAAGCCTCCTTGCCACAGACCATTCATATCCAGCAATAATGAGAGTAACTGGGATGGAAGGCTTTAGTGATAAGAAAAATCAGACAAGTAGCTTCTATACTAAAATCTTTATTTTTCATTTTTTCCACTTGGATTACTGATCCTGGAACTCCTGCTTCCCAAGAAGACTTGACTTCTAGTCCCTTTCTACTAACCCAAACAATGCAGGCCAGTGTTTGTTAATGAGCCTCCAGCCGTGTCCCACTTTTGAGTGAAACTCATTACAATGGCTCACACTGTATGGAAATTACATTTATTCTGGTATCTACAGTACGAAAAGGAAGATCATGAGGCTCTGCATGTTACTGACAGTGTTGCTAAGCTCGACTATGAACCTGCTGTCTTTAAAGGAGCTTACTGCTTCTGCCTCTGTCACTCTTCCCACTCCAGCTGCAACTGGCCCAGTCTCTTGAGCTGGCTCTGGAGCTCACTGAACACTTAATTGAACATATTCACCTCACTAACACAGTAGAAAACTTTCTGCTTTTTTTTATTGGGTTCATTTTTTGCCAGATCAGTCAACTGGGAGAAGACTCCGATGAGTCCCAGTACAACTGGCTAAGAAACTGCAAGACAGCTAGGGCAGGTTGGTGCCATCAGGTGAACTGGACCAGTTGCTGGAAATGATTGGCCATAGATTTAGATTTCTGAACTCAATTTATCCCTCCCTTTCTCCTTCCAAAAGTAGCTCCTTCTGCTAACCGGTCACTATATGAACAGCAGAAGATAGCAAATCATATTTACCTTGGTCTGTTGGACAAAATGAACTGTACTAATAATCCTTTAGAGTTAATTGTTTGCGTTTTCTCATTTGAGTGCTTGTAGTCCTTTTTGTTTTATGACTAGGGAGTATTTGTCATTGGAGACTGGTCATGGGAATACAGGTTTTGGCTGATTCCCCACTTTCTGCTAGGCTCTGTGCTGGTGTGAAGTTTTCTCTGTGTTGGTAGGTAACCCAGAGGGATTGCTGCTGAAGGTTTGAAGATTTGGAATCTGTACAGATCCAGTTGGCTACTGTTTTTCTTAATGGACATTCATTGCTTTTACAAATGGAACAGTAACATTGGAATGTCTTGTTTTGAACTTCGATCACTCAAGATCCTCTGCTCAACAGAGGATAAACAGCGCAACCTATAGTCAGAGCTCCCTCATTATTTCTGTAGACTTGAAATTCCTTACTTCTAAGAGTAACTGCTTGATAAAGCTGTAAAAAGAGTCTGCAGGATCAAATTGTCATCTTTGCTGCCTTCCATTTCAGGTGGCTTTTGTCACCAGAGAAGCAGAGCAAAAATTATCAACAAATTCTTTGTCTAGTGTCCAGTCCCTCCCTCCTCCACTCCAGTCATTTCTTTCTGCCATGTCAGCAGTGCTTGCCATCCTCTCAGTAGTGCCATCTCTTCTGATTCCGTATAAGCTAAACTGTAGATAAATCACTTAAACGACCTGGCTTAAAAATAACTTTTTTGTTAACCTTCCTGGGCTATTTTAACCCAGATCATTGACACAAAATCTCTTTAGCAAAATAACAGGCAGTGAAACACAGCCATGCATGCCTGCACAGACCTTTGTTTTAGGGAGATCCCCCATCGCAGGATTAACTCTGCATTTCCCCAGGGGAGCTCTGTCCTTCCTCACCACTGTGTAATTGAGAGATGGTCCTCCTTTGCCATCAACCTGTGCATCCAGAACCTGGAGAAGTCTGGGACAGCATTTGGTCCTGCAGGTAACGTGCACTAGGAGAATCTGTGGTCGCTGGCAGCTTTCTGCAGGCACTGTGAACAGAGAGATTTTCCTGAACATTGTCCCAGTTGGGTGATAATTCGGAACACGGCTATCGAGCAGCTTTCCTTCTTGGCTGAGAGGAACGGAGAGAGGGGAAAGTCCCACGGTATGGACGAGACCAAATACGGGCCGAGCTGGTGGATTCGGCCTCACTCCGGGTCCGGCCGGGATCTCCCAGCTGCGGGGCAGGGTCTGCACACACCTGCTCCGTGTCCCCCAGGGCTGGCTGTGGGAGTCAGGAACCGCAGGGATGGATGACCCCACTCGTGGGGCGGGGGGCCGGGCGGGCGCCGGACGGTATCTCGCTCGCGGTTCGCGTCCGCACCGCTCCGCGCAAGCCCGGCCCCGTCGGGGCGGGAGTGGCTCCGTCCAGGCGCGGGCGGACCCGGTGTCCCGAGGGCGCGGGCGGGTCGCGTCGCCCCCCACCATGTCCCTCCCGCTGCGGCCCTGCCGCCCACTACTTAAAGCGGCGGGAAGCGGGTGCTGCGCTGCTCGCGCCCTGTCCGTGTCTCCCCACAGAAGATGGCCCCGACGTGCCCGCAGCCGCTGCTGAGGTACCGGTCCTTCGCCATCCTCTTGTTCACGCCGCTGCTGCTGCTGCCGCTGCCGGTCACCGTGCCCACGCGGGTAAGTACCTGCGGAGTACATGCGGGGAGAGCGGTCTTCCAGCTCCGGACCCCGCTGCCCCGAAGGAACCCACTCACTCTTCGCTCCCGCGGTTCGGAGCCCGCTCGCCCCCCTCCTGTGGGGACCCCCCCCCGAGCGGGGGGCCTCTGTGCGCAGCGCTGCCCGCTCCGTCCCCGACTCACTATCTCCTTCACCGCCCGAGCTGCCTGGCGCTCTGTCCCGGAGGAGTTTCTGCGCAGCTCAGTGAGCCTCTGAGTTCTAGGGCTCTGGGATGTGTTCTGTGTTTGCTCCTAATGATCCTCAAATGCTGCTGGTGCTGGGCAGTGGAGCTCACATAAGGAGTTCAAAACAGCAGCCCTGTGCCGATCTGTTCATCCAGAGTGACGTGCCAGTGCCAGGACCTGGGCTCCCACAAACCCAACCCGTCTTGCAAATTGTGTGCAATACTTTTTGACCCAGCAATAAATACATGATGGTTCGAACATGTGGAATTGCACTCGAGGTTTTCTAGGAATAACCGTCTGTGAAAGGACTGAAAGACAGGAGTTCTGGGCTCTCCAGGGCTGCTGCTGAGACACTGAGGTGCTTTTAAGAGTGCTCCTGAGTGCCATTCTTCGTCTGACGAAGCAGTAGGAAGCCATGCATTGTGTGTTATGCGGTGATTGTAAGATGGTTTTCAATGAAGTGTATTCCACATCTGTCTTCTTCCAGTGATGAGGGCGGCACAGCTCCTTTGCTTTCAGTGCAGTTACACCAGCATAAAGCAGGAATGAGATATCAAGGAGTTTTATCTTTAAAACTTTGTAGCATTCTTGGGAAAATGTGAAAGCTCTGTTTACAGTATTTTGGCCTACTAGGACTTTAGCTATTCTAGGGCTAAATGCAGTCTTTCATCTGACTGTATTGATCCATGTATTTTAAACCACAGAAAAAATGTTGTGCGGGCATTTTAAACCTGATTGCAAAAAATAAAAATAAAAAAGTTGCTAGCCCTTCTGGCTTACCTGTCAGATAACAGCCTCACTCTTCGCTTGAATGCTGGTTTCTTGAGGAAAGGAATTCCTGGCTGTTAGGCACTACTGAGATCGATACTAGGACAATTTCCTGAAAAAAAAAAAAAAGAAAAAAATAATAATATCTCTTCGATTTTCCAGTAATTGTAGGAATATTGTGTCATCAGTCTTATCTGGGAAATTTCAGTATTACACAACAGGAGACTACCATTTCAAGCAGTGCCTGCTTTTCAGCTCTTGGTGAGAAGGCAACTCTTAGTGATTGCTCTGGGTTGTCCAGGGACACCAAGGAATCATTCTGAGACAGTTCCCATAAATCACATCTACATATAGATGTGGATACAGCTACTTACTTAGTCTCAGAACTTTGGTTTTTCAAATTCATTGTGGTTGTTTGAGTTAATTTATAAACATGGCTGTATTTTTGAACTTTGTGTAAATCATTTACTCTCCACTGTACCAGCTTTTTCTACATTGTGAGTTTTATTTAAAATAATATTCTCCTAGAGTTGTTTGCATGTCTTTCATCCTGCCAAAAGATTAACTACATTCTCTTCTTGCACTTAGTTACTGCTGTACAGCTTAAATTCAATCATAAGTTCACCTCATATTTATTAAGGAAAGAAACTAAAATATTATCTGTCTGATATCTTCAAGCCTGTAGAGAAACATTTCTTTCAAAACTTGTCCTGTAATTAATCTCCTCTAAACCTAAAAAAAAAAAAAAGACAACCCACTTACAAGGACTGTTTTCTGTTTCTTCAACTGTAGAAAGAAGTAGAAGAAAAATACACCCCTGTTCATAAATATATCTTTACAGCAATTTTTAAGTATCACTGTAGCACCATTTATTTTTGCAATAAAGTCCCACTTGTGCATTTGAATGAGATCCTATATACACATACTCTAAATATGAACAAACTGAACAGAATGCTTTGAATAAAGCTTTAAAACACCATTTACTGTTTACTGTAGGTTAATGAATGCTTGCTTCTCCTAACATTTTTGAAAGTCCAAACCAAGGAAGCCTAGTTTAGAGAAATTTGTGACCAATGGTATAAAGAGTCACGTTACAACAGAGGGAATCTCCTTGTTACATAAGCACAGTATGATTTGGGAAAGCAAGTTAATGTATCATATGTCTTTGGCCACTCAAAAAAATAAAAAAAGGTAAGAGTTCTAAATGTTAAGAGTATTACTTCTAAATTATTCAGTGATATAGTTTCTGGGTTCAAGTGTATTACTAAGACACACTTCAAATACGTGTGAATGTTAATCAGTCTACTCATCTATACTAGGAAATACTCATATGTAGGCATCCATTTAAAAATAGTTAACTAAAAATAGAAATGCCCAAATCTCAAACACTGTTAAAAATTCTTGGCACCTGGATGTGAAATCTGCTTACCTCAACTGCCAAGAGGTAATTGCACACTGCAAACTATACTTACCTAGCTGTGGAAGATTTGTTTTTTTTCATGCCCACATTTTATGTGAAGGTGTTAGAGAACACACCATGGTCAAAAAGACTTTTATGCAAGTGACTTCTGAACAAGACTTAAACTGTACAAGTTTAAATCCTTGTGTCCCTGCTACCTATTTCTGCATAACTTGTTAAGCGACAGACAACTGATTATTTGGTCCCCTTAGAAGAGATAGCAGTGTGCTTCTTATCTGTAAGAATAGTTTAATATGCTTATACGTGTCTCCTGTTATATTGCAGGAAGCCAAATGTGCATATATCATCATCATCATGGCTGTGTACTGGTGCACTGAAGTTATCCCACTGGCTGTTACTTCACTAATGCCTGTCGTATTTTTCCCTCTGCTTGGAGTTCAGAGCTCTAAATCAGTAAGGAACAGTTCTTATTCCATCTATATCTGATATCCATTGTTCTGGTCCCCCATAGCAGGAAAGCACTCAGTTTCTGTGGTACTGTTTCTGAACATGTTGAGCAGGGTTGTGGTACAGGAAGATGCTGAACCAAATATGTCTTTTCCCAAAATGTTAAGGATGTGGGGTTTGGGGTGGTAGAGGGAAAGGACTTCTGGCCATGGATCCTGCTGGTAAATTTCCTAATAGTGCCAGTAGTTTGTATGTTCAAAACCCACTCGATTAGAGAGCATTGCTAACATCTGGGATATTTCAAAATCCATGAGACAGACTTCCTCTGGCAGTGTAGACAGTACAATGCCAGCAAGTACACTGTGTCTCCTTTGAAGCTTGTGCTGCTAAAGGATAATTGGCTGTTTGTGCTAGAGGAAGGGTAGTGCTTTAGCCCAAGAGTGAGATGCTGCATTTAGGTACTGTAACCCAGGTTTATTATTGTCCAGAAAGCTAGTTAGGATGGGAGAGGTTGTTTAAGGTGCTGGGAAATCTATTTTGGAGCTTAGCATTTCTGGTACCCACATAGTACTGTGAGTGTCTACCAGTCTTTTTTTTTTTTTTTCAGTTTATGCCATTCAGCACTTAAAAAGGGAATGAAGAGTTCCAAAATCTGGAAGCAGCTCTAAGGCTGCCACTGCTCCTCCTGACAATGTTGGGGTGAAGCCTGGTTCACTTAATGGCTTTGAGAGGAAGTCAGGATATACTAATGAAGGTAGCAAGAGGAAAAATTTGGTCCCTTGATCTGTCTTCTTTGTCTTACAGGTGTGCTTGCAGTATCTAAATGACACAAACATGCTCTTTGTTGGAGGGCTGATTGTTGCAATTTCTGTTGAACAGTGGAATCTTCACAAAAGGATTGCGCTGAAAGTCCTGCTGATTCTTGGGGTGAAGCCTGCACTGTAAGAACATTACATTAGCTCTTCTTTACCATGTAAGTTTAGCAGAGACCTAGGTATGGTGTTCAAGAGTCAGCAGAGGAGGGAAGCTCCAAGAAGTTCTTGCTGCACTTGTATAGAGTTTCCAGAGGTGAAGTCTTCTGCAGGAACAGTTTATTTGCCCTTTAGCCAAAAACACCAAAATGGGAGGACACCTGTGACAGCAAGTCCACTAACTAACTTGAATGGGGTAAAAGTACTTTCGTATTTATGTCAGCATCAGTCCCTATAGTCTCTTACATTTGCCACTGGGTCCATGGTTTGATTCTTGGATAAGATTATTCAGTGAAATTCAGTTTTCCAAATAACATGCATTCACTTCTGATTCAAATAGCTAGACTGGCTGTATAGTCATCAGAAAAGAAAAGGCTGTCCCACTGGTCTTTAATAGGGTACATGATTCATGCACAAGAAGTGCTTATCTCCTGCAAAGTAGTAAGTATCTGAGTGGAATCCAAATTCCTGTTTTGTTCCTGTCTGAAGAAAGGTGAGATAAATCATTCTCATCCTTCTTAGGCTGAATCTCTGTGCAACTACTAAGCTATGATTTCACCTGTATTGTTGCTACCCAGCTGACCTATTACTGTATGTGCTGGCATTCGCAGTTCCTGTGAAATCCTTTTATCATGGCCTGAAGTAATCAGTGAGGCAGGATCCCCACCAGTATCTGTGTGAATGGAGACATGGTCATCACCTAAAAGCCGTGTGCTCATTCTGTCATGCTTAAGTGGTGCCACTTACCTGGCCAGAGTAAGTGTTGCAAAGGTGGTGGTGGTGGTGAAGAGCATCCACTATCCATTAGTTTGTGTCTACAGATAAAGCCAAGTTTGTAAGATCCAAAAGCACAATTTTCAATCATAATGCAGTAGTCAGGGAAGCAACACAGTTTTGTCGTTCACTTCTACAGAACTGCCATTTCATTTTATTTTAATCTGGATTCATAGATTCATAGATTCATAGATTGGAAAGGACCTACAAGATCATCTAGTCCAACCATCCTCCTATCACCATCCCTACCCACTAAACTACTAAATCAAATCCCTTAGCACCTCATCTAAACGCTTCTTGAACAGCGCTNCCCCAAGCCTATAGCATTGCATGGGGTTATTGTGGCCAAAGTGCAGGACCCGGCACTTGGCCTTATTGAACCTCATCCCATTGATCTCAGCCCAGCTATTCAGCCTATCCAAATCCCTCTGAAGGGCCTCCCTACCCTCAGGCAGATCAACACATCCTCCCAGCTTGGTGTCATCTGCAAACTTACTGAGGGTACACTCAATCCCCTCATCTAGGTCATCAATAAAGATATTAAACAAGATGGGCCCCAATACCGACCCCTGGGGGACACCACTCGTAACGGGACGCCAGCTGGACTTAACTCCATTAACCACTACCCGCTGGGCACGGCCCTCTAGCCAGTTCCCCACCCAGAGGAGAGTGAACCTGTCCACACCACGGGCTGCCAGTTTCCCCAGGAGAATACTGTGGGAGACCGTGTCAAAGGCCTTGCTGTAGTCCAGGTAGACTACATCAACAGCCTTTCCCTCATCTACCAGTCTGGTCACCCAGTCATAGAAGGAGATGAGGTTAGACAAGGATGAATTCTTGTTTCATGCTACTGGGAACAAGGTGGTGCGAACTTAACCTCGCATAGGTCAAGGAGCAAAATGCCTTTCTCAGATTCCTTCGGTGAAGATGGTAGAGCTAGGAGGGTATCTGGCCCTGCTTTGTATTATCAGAGACTACACACATCCCTGTCTGGTCTCTGCTCTCTAAATTACAATAACTGCAAAGCCTAGCAGTGTTTGTTTTTTCCTCCTTTCTCCTTTACCTGTTTCTCTCTTTTCAGCCTCATGCTGGGGTTTATGATAGTCACTGCCTTCCTGTCCATGTGGATAAGTAACACAGCCACCACTGCTATGATGGTTCCCATTGTTCAAGCTGTCCTGGATCAAATGGACAACACAGAGTACGATGTGACCATGATGGAACAAGCAACTGGCCAAACAAATACAGTGATTGAACTGGAGGAAAAGAACGCATCAGATCCCACTCCAGTTCAGGGTAAGGGCCTGCTAAAGGAATGAGTTGATTCAACTGAATTTGTCATACTCAGAGCTCACATATTCATCCCCTCCAATTTCACTGCTCTGTTGTGCTAGTACGGGGGGCCCTGACCTGAACTTCATACCTCCCTAACTTAACCTGAGGAGAGTCATGTTCTTTGTGTTTAGTCATAAGCAACGGACAAGTCCTTGATGGCACCAGATCTTCTGAGGAAAAGAAAATGAAGAAACGTATATGTAAGGGAATGACACTATGTGTGTGCTATGCTGCTAGCATTGGAGGAACTGCAACACTCACTGGAACAGGGCCAAACATGGTATTGAAAGGCCAGATGAATCAGTAAGTCATTCTTGCTGTTTCTTTACTTTTATTGCCATACAGTTTTGTGACCAACACATTAAAGTCAGAGTTAGCTGTTTTAGTTGTTAAACTGTTCAGTAACCAACTGATGAACTGAAAGTGAGAAATGCATATGAAGTGATGGGCCTTATTTTTCTGCTCCAGCACTTTTTAGGCAGATGTGCAATGGTACTATAGATCTGAGAAATTTAGAAATACTTGCTAGTAATTGACAGACAGCTGGTTGAATATGAGATACTGGTTCTTCTGCCTCATCTATTTCAAGTAAAATGCAGCACGTGAACAGGGCAACTGCAGTAAGGATCTTGAAAAGAGTGTACGATTAAGTCTTTTTATAAACACACTGAAAAGATGTAAAAATAGCTTAGCCACTGTTGTATTATTATTTCTCCATGCTGTGGCTGTGGAAACTGTATAGATACTGTTATAAAAGAAAGGAGTTATCCACAAAATAATCTTTTCTATGATGAGTTTGGGAATTTATTTAGATGCAACCTTCTTTGCAGTGGAAATTTTGCAGACCACAACAGTTGGTCAGCATTCTGTCCTTCTGCTGGAATACTTAAGCTGCAGCAGCTACATTATCCTTTGGTTTTATCACCCAGTTGGAAATTTACTATTGCCGTTTTTTCTCCAGTGGTGGACGCAGGGAAGAACAGAAAGCTGTTGTTCTTAAAACTCTGGCTTTAGTCTTTTGAGCCAACAACTTTGTCTTCTGCTGAAGTGAGCAGAAGTGCAGCTATTAACTTCAAAAGAAAATTCTTGCTCTACTATTACAGTTATGAAGGGGAAGGAGGGAAAAACATCACATCATGGGATAAATGAGCAGATATGGAGATCTTTCAGCAGTGCTTGTCTTACTGAGACCTAAAATACCAGCATGAGGTCCCGTCTGCTTTAAGGTAGAACGCAGGGAAAATTGTATCAGAGTATCGTTTAAGTTCTATTCTGAAGTCCAGAGATGCCTTCCTATTCAGTTAGGCTATGGGTATTGCTTATGATTACTAGTAATGGTTGTTCTGAATTTACATGTCTAATTGTCACTACAACTTACTGAAGGGAGGGCGGGTTACTAAATGTTTTGACATAAACACAGAAAGCATTTTTCTTTTCAGGTTATATCCCAACAATAACGATGTTGTGAATTTTGCTTCCTGGTTTGGGTTTGCCTTCCCAAACATGATTCTGATGTTGGTATTAGCTTGGATTTGGCTACAGTGCTCTTTCATGGGATTCAAGTAAGCATTTAACTACTTGATATCATATAAACCACTCAGCTAATGAAAATCAGGTCACTCACAAGTTTCTGGATAAAACAAAAGTACTGACAAGTTATTTATTCTGTAACTGGGAGCAGTTGCATTTCACAGCAGCTTTTGAAGTTTCTCAACCTTTTATGTTTGGGGAGAGTCACACTATGGCAATTGTGTAATGTTTGGACAGAAATGCCTTTTTCATTTTAAAATCTGAGAATTTCAGTCCTAGAAGAGAGTGCATATACTTTGCTGCCCTTGATTCAACACTGAGTTTTTCATACTAGGTTGCACCAAATTGGACAGACTTACATCCATTCACAGACTCAATTTTTCTGTGGAAATTGTCATGTCTGTATGAAATATTTTGTCACTGCTGTCATTTATCTGTTCCTGGTCTCTGGTTTAGTCTGTGCCTGTCTGGAAAAGGGACAGCTTCAGTGTGGAAAGCATGGTAAATTCCTCCAGTGTGTTAATGCTTACACTGTTTTCTTCTCCCTTTTCTTAAAGCTTTAAAAAAAGCTGGGGATGTGGAACAGTGAGAACTGATAAAGAGAAAGCTGCATACAACGTGCTGAAAGCAGAAATGAAGAAATTAGGCCCTATCTCTTATGCTGAATTCAATGTCCTCATAATGTTTGCTTTGCTGGTTCTCTTGTGGTTTTCCAGACACCCAGGCTTTGTAAAAGGCTGGGCTAGCAGGCTCTTTCCAGAAGGAGAAAAGTAAGTTTTGAGGTTTTTTCATCCCATACTCCCCTGGATGTGAATCAGATTCCCCTTCTCTTATATTCTGTTTTGACTGGGGGGGTCACTCATTCCATCCATATTAGAATTTGTTTGCTGTGCTGGATTCTCTCTCATGCATGAGATCTACAAACTGTTTGACAATTTGTATTGCAATGAAGGCTGAAGACTGGGACATGGACCAAGCTGAGCTTCCTAAAGGAAGATAAAAATCTGCAGTCTGGTCTCTGTCATGCAGAAGTACATGGTCAGTGTTTTCTTTGCTCGAGTTTAGGTGCAGTAATTAAGTATTTGGTATTATCATCTCTAAAAAATGGCACGTATAGAAACCACTGGGAAATCGATTCTTTGCTTTGAATAGCTTCACCTAATGTTATACAGTGTGGCATATTAAGAACATAAAATGTGCAATGGAAAAATCTTTCAGGTAATTTTCTTGCAGACCACTGGAATACAGTCTTTTGAGTCTTGGCTTACTCCCAGAGAGGTAACTCTGCCCACAGGAGCTATTTCCATATGTGATTTTCATTATTAATGTGTATTACAGACGATTTCATTTATGATGTTTGTGCTGTGGCAGGTCTAAGATACCTTGGAACTAGCAATGAACTAGCATATATTTTGCTAATATATAGATCCCAATCATAATGACAAGGAACACTGATTGCAGTGCTGGAAGGCAGCCATCTTCTGGAAGACAGATGTCTTATTTTCTAAGCTATCTTCTCTTCTCTTCTTTAGATATATCACTGATTCTGCTCCTGCTGTGTTTATTGCCCTGCTACTGTTTATCCTTCCTGCTAATAAACCCAAATTCACAGGCTGGAATTCAAGCATGTCTGACCCTGAACAGACTGAAGAAGGTATTTAAAAGAGGCATTGTAATGTTGTGAAAGTTACCCCATTCCAGCTAACATGGTAGAAACATACTGTTGATTTGCATGCATCTCTTCAGGGTAGCTCATTTCACAAACATCCTGGGCAGGGCTGGGCAATCTCCCTGCTTGTATGTGTTATCCTTACTCTTACATGTGCAGGTTTCTCAGTAACATACCTCTGTCTGCTGGACTTTTCTCTTGTATCCTAAAGAACTGAAGACAAAATGTCTTCACTCTCCTGAAATATATTCTGCTTTTCATTTCTCACTTTAGATATTAAAAAGCCATTTTTATCAGTCCCACTGCTAGACTGGAATGTGGTTCAGAGGAAGATGCCCTGGAGCATCGTGCTGCTGCTGGGAGGAGGTTTTGCTTTGGCTGATGCAAGTGCAGTATGTTCTGACATTTGTTTTTCTCTAACTCAGAGGTGGACTTCCCTGGTTTGTTTTCCTGTCCTGTATTACTGGGCATGCACCCAAAGCCAAACTCAGTAGAAATGTTTGCATCTGGAGGTAGACACAAGTTAGCAAAAATTCACAGGAAAGGTGAATGTTTCTGCCTCTTTTTTTCAGGAACTTGCATGCACTGATCAAGTTTATTTAATTTATCTGAGCCCTGGATGGCTTGGGACCTTCATTGGCTGGGCAGACAAGAAGAGCAGGCTTTCTTATTTGTGTTGTCATCCTAATCCCATCCCTGACTAGAAAAAAGCAGAAGCATTAATTACATTTATAAGATTTCCAGGACCATTTGAGGTTTGTTTAAAAGACATAAATCTTCAGAAGTGTGGCTGAATGTAATGTTTAGTTGGCAAGGAATTCCTTTTAGTGTTTGTGACTGATTATTGTACTTTCATTAGGGGCATTTATATAATTCAAGAGTCATTCAGCATTATTTGTTAGGAACATTACATATAACAAGTTTTCTGCTTGTGAGCCACTGATTCTAAACTTCACTGAAAAAATACTTTTTTTTCTTATCAGAACTCTGGGCTCTCAGCTTGGCTGGGTCATCAAATGACTCCATTAGGATCTATTCCACCCTGGTCCATTGCAACAGTACTTTCCCTTATTATAGCTGTCTTTACCGAGTGTACCAGTAATGTTGCCACAGCTACCCTCTTCCTACCTGTCTTTTCATCCATGGTAAGATTACTTCTGTCTTGTTATGGTATACACTAACAGATCAGGAGTAAACAGTCTCTAGTGGCAAAACAATGTAATATTACTATCTTGAATGTTGCTCTAATGTTACTCTGAAATCCTGTAACAAAACAGTCCATCTGACAGTATACCATAATAGATAGTGACTTTATCTGGTGTTGGTACATAGAGTCAAATTTGTATCCCTAACATTACTGCTATGTTTGTAACATTGTAAGCAGATAGGCAGTAGGAATGCAAACTTAATCCAGTTTGTCCTATCCATACACCTGAAGTCTGAGATACCGGCTTCTTTGGGGAAGAAGCTAATTCAGGAAGCCACTTCCAGCCTGCCATAAGGAGCAACCATTGACTGTGGAAAAAGTGAAGTGGGTGTCACTTTTTTTTAATACAGATCACACTGCATCAGTTATTTCTGGTCATTTTGTATTTGAACCGTCAACTCAGAACTGGAAAATCTAAAACAAAAAAATATTCACCACTTCCTTCTATTCATCCCTTTGGATGGTTCCTTTATCTTCATAATTTACACTAGAATATGGAAAGTGGTGGGCTTGATTATTAGGAATACCTAATTTTCTCTATTAAGATAGAACAATTTTAAACCTTAGGGAGGAAAACGTGGTAAGTTTTGCTCTAATAGTAGATGCAATTCCTGCCTTTTCTAACCAGAATGAAAATGCAAGCATGAAGGAAAAAAAATAGGATATATTTTTAATTAACTGGGAAAGTACAACCACTTTATTCTAAATCATTTAATCAAGATAGAATTGTTCAAATGAAGGTGCTGTGCTACTAGTCACTTCAGTTCCGAGTCCCACAGAGTTTATGTAATGTCTAAATGTGTTACTCCTCATGCTTTGTAATTACAGTTCCATCCTTGTATTAACCCAGCAAA
Source organism: Odontophorus gujanensis (assembly GCA_013399175.1). NCBI lineage: Eukaryota > Metazoa > Chordata > Aves > Galliformes > Odontophoridae > Odontophorus > Odontophorus gujanensis. The sequence goes on along the minus strand of VXAB01008911.1, from coordinate 135,754 downwards.
CACTCCAAAAATGCAGTCCAAGGTCAAAGAAAAGATCACTGGCTAAACTTGACCAGAACTCCAAATTATACCACAGAGCAACACAAACAAGAAAGAATCAAGCACTCTTTTAAGTACTGTGGCAAAAAGAGAGAGACCAAAGTTATCTTTGAGTGCATGTAGATTCCATAATAAAATGCTTGAAAATTACTCTGGTGATGTAATACCAGGGAATTAACCTATGTATCTCAGAGGTCTGGGAAATGTTCACTTTATCTTTGGAACACTTCTAGCACAATAATTTTCTTTGTTTTGTTGCAGGCAGCATCTGTCAAGATTCATCCTTTGTATGTTATGCTACCTGGTACTCTCAGTGCTTCCTTTGCCTTCATGCTGCCTGTTGCAACACCTCCAAATGCAATAGTGTTTTCCTATGGCCACATTCGGGTTTTGGACATGGTAAGATGGTAACTGCCTAGTCTCTCATCTGAAGTTCTCTACTGTACTTATCCTGAAATATGATGAGAGTTAAATTTTCTTGGCCTAGTATTTCCAAAGTACCTGAGAGCTCTTATGGGCTGTAACTAACACCTTATGGCCTTCTCTTTACTGCAGAAAAGGTTTGCATCTCTGCAGCAACATTACCTTTCTCATAGATTTTGGCAGATGTACTGTCTGGTCCAATAGGAATTCAAAAGCGACAAGTGCAAGTCTCTTAAACACCAAGGGTTTAAAATGCAGCTGTTGCTTTCCAGTGTCTTCTGGAGCTTTGGCAAAGACAGATAGAAGACCTGAAAGCAGAAGGTAACAATCAGTTGTCCTGGACTTCGGTCTTCTGGTTGCCTGCAGAACACAAAGTACCAAGTTCTGTGCTGAACTTTTCTAACTGAAGACTTGAAGGGCACAGAAGCTACTCTTTAACTAATAATAAGAGCAACTTCTTGAACATCTATTATATCTCCCAGATCTATTGGATAGCAAAGCACTGAAAAACTTTGGACAGTGTATTCCCTGGTATTTCTACCTAACCAAGAACATAGGGCGCTATGGCTATTTCTGTGTTTTAGTTTTATCATACTTCTTCCCTTTTCTTTGTAAGCATCAGCCTTACTATAATTTGCTGTGCTGATATTTGGTTGTTGTTGGTTTGGTCTTCTATCCTTGCAGGTTAGGTCTGGAATAGTAATGAACATCATTGGAGTCTTCTGTGTCACACTGGCAATCAACACATGGGGAAGACCTATATTTGAGCTTGACACCTTCCCAACGTGGGCAAACAGCACAACTAATCAGTGAGCAGTGAAGAATTCATATGTTATACAAGGAAAGGTCACTTAATCCTACTCCCTATTGCCTGAAGCACTATATAGAGCCTTGTCACCATTTCAGATCCAGTGTTAGGTGCTACCTTCCAGGAGTCACACATCAGATCAAGTATGAACCAACTCAGTCCAGTCATGCTGGAGCAAAACGTGCTGTTTAATTATGCAACCCTAAGGATCATATATTTGGATCTTAAATATGATCAAGTGGTCCACTGCATCTTCAACCAAGGTCAAGATTTAGAATTTATCTTACTTTATTAAATAAAGAGAGGGTAAGCTGTTGTATCATATGGTTTGGACTACTTTGTCACTGGTATGCACTTGTAAATCATTGTCAATGGACCCAGTTAAGAGCTGACAATCCATTAACTGCTACATATATCAACAAGTCAGCAGCTGTACAGAGAAATTCCTGATGTCACTTATTTAGTATAAAGGTAGTTATATTTTAGGCTGGACTCAGCCTTGTGGTGGACTCTTTCCAAGTCACCGTGCAAATGTTTTTCATCACCTTATTTTCATTCCCAGATTTCACTGCATTTAGACACCATTATTGAGGGTCAAGATAATGTGATGTCATGCTAGTCATGATTCTGATGATGTCATCAGCAATTATGTTGACTTTGTGTTTCTTGCACCATGACACTGGCAGGGCCAAGAATCTTTCTTCCCTTGATCCCAGGTAGATGTGGTTTCACATGCCAACTAGTGCTTTGTTAGTGCCAGCTTGGAAATGACTGGTGGAGCACCTACTGGGAAAGCTCCTGGATTAGCCCTTTATCCACCTTATTAATTAGCTGTAGAATTTTGAAGTGGAAACAAGGCAAGAGAAAGGCTCAAACTGAAGGCCTTGCAAATAATAAAGGGCCCAGTGCTGATTGTGTACTTTGGAATCCAGATCCTGTGCCAAAATTGTAGCACCTGTTCATGTAATTTCTGAAGCAGAAGTCTATCAGAAGATCAGTGTTGTACTAGATGTATATTGTCATTGTACATGAATGATGTTTATTTAGCCTTAAAGATGAAGTTGGGAAGTAACGCACTGTGTTGCAGTGGAGATATCTATGATCGTGACCCAAGTTCTGTTTCCAGATTTGCAGTACAGCCTCAAGCAAGTCAGTTCACCTCTTTTTCTCTCTGTTTCCCATTCTGAAAATATGTTTCAGTACTTATCTACCTCATAGATATTGTGAGGAAATAAGGGTCAACTTATTTCAACTTCAAGGGTAGTTCTCTTCCCTGAGGAAAAAATAAATGCAGCATTTGGCCTCTAGCACAGTAATGTGTATAAAACATTTAATGGTTTTGTCATTCACATGAATATTCTTTAAATAACTAAAAATATTCGTGTTTTGCCTTTAAACATGAGTCAAGTATATATCCACAAGATCACTAGGTCCTTTTCTGAGCAGAAAACTTCTTCAGTTTTTATTTGGTTTTATTTTCATGCTTTTATCTTCTACAGTCTTTCAAGGTGCTGGGCACCATAAACTCTCCACTGACTGTTGTTCCTGGTACCTCCAACAGCACTCTGTCTACCCAGCTGCACTACATGCAGCCTCATACGTCTTCCATGGATTGATAGAACATGTGAATAAACACTTGCAAAGTTTGTCTAAGGAAAAGAGCAGTTCTAGTGTCAATAGCTTGGTCACAGGTATTAGTCACCACCTGAAGGTTATCACAGTATTCATTTGAAGGATGTAAAGCCAGAACCAACTAAGCACCTTCTGTGCTCTGGAAATCACCACTTAATGCCAACTTGCATCTGTAGATATCTAATTGCATTTGAGAAAGTGACTTACTTTGCCTTCTGATAGTCCTCACAACATGAGGACATTTCATCACTGCCATGCACTGATTGCAAGTGAGATACAGTGGTCTTTGTGTGGATGGGTAACATTGAGTTTGCTTGTCTCAATTTATACAGATCTAAATTCCCCAAAAAACTGTTTCAGCTTGAACATGTTGGACAGGTACTTCCCTCTCCCATTTGCAGAAAGGAATGTTCTGAAATGTATCTGAATATATCTTGAAGGGGAGAAAGTGCCCTCATCTCAGCTAGGGAAGAGCTTTCTTCAAGTGGAGAACAAATGTTATTTTCTGTAATGGTCACAGTGGGTGAGTTAATGACAGAAGTGCCGTATCAGGCAAAAAAGTATTTATGGTGGATTAAAGAAAGAACTCTGGTTTTATAACAAATGTGGTGCATTTGATGTATCACCTCGTTGCTCTGTTGATCACAAGTATTTTCCTCTGAAACATCCTTATGACATCCTATAAGTAATGTATATTCAATTTAAAATGAAAACTGTGAAATTAGAGTCAGGCAAATAAAATATTACTAGGTCTGTTTCTATCTGGCACAAATTTTCTCTTCTGTGACGCAGTGGACCACCTGTTTCTGTATTACCCTCCACTGTAGCATAGTATTGCTCCAATAAGATCCACAGTGGTACACACCACAGAAAATCAGTGCAAAGCAGAGATTCTGACACTGTTTTAACTATCTTCAGACCTACATATCAGTGATTCCTTTCCTCAACTAATAGATAACCTGAGTTTCCACCTTTTAAAATGCTCAGGTGGAACCAAAGCCAGTGGCATACACTACAAGCTGTCCTGTTCATTCCAGAGTAAAAGATGATAGGAATCTAAGAAACATAGCTGGTTTTGAAGAAACATACTTGTACAAAGTTTCCAGAGTAATGGGCACAAACACATTTTTCTTAAGTATCAAGCATGCATATCGTCCTGCTCCAATGCCCTGGATAAATATATGTGTTATTACAGTAGGTTATGCAAACACAATTGCTTTGTTACTGGAGCTAGGCTACATTCATCTTCCAGCACTACAGGATAAGTATCACAAGAGATCTCCATCTTATGTGGCATTTATTTCTCTTATAATTAAAGTGTTTTAGCTTTATGTACAAGTTGTCTTTAGACATTGGCATAAAAGAATCCCTTTCACTCTCACGACCACTAAAGCCTAAAGAAAGCATGGGAGGATTTTAATGTGGACTTTGTTAGGACAGGTTAGTCAGCCATACTGAACGAGCAAAGTTCCTGTTTCATCTTGTGTGATATGACAAAACTACATCCCTGGTCATTTGGAGGTCATTTGGAAAGTAAAAGATTGTCATAACACATTGCTCTAAGGTGATTAGGAATTGCTCTAGAATTACAATCTATTTGGTAGCTCTTTAAAAATAGATCTGACTATATGACAAATATTTTGTTGCCCATCTATGTTTTTTTGTTTGTTTGTTTGTTTTTCTGTGGCACTGTATCAACAGTTGCCCCTCATTTACAGTGTAAATGCAGATTGTCTATCCTGGTCATAAGGAAGAGGCCATTCCTCCTGGAACTAAAAAAAAAAAAATGTAAGAGTTATCCTTCCTGTGTTTACTTTATTTATCCACATTAAATTACTCAGTGGTCTTTTTCAGCACACAGCTTCTCAATGAGTTTTCATAAATTCATCCAGATCAGAATGTGAGCCTCTTAAAACATTATTTTCTTGACAAGTCAAACAACATTTTATAGCCAGACCATACTCTTGACAGAACTGAGTGTACCAGATACTAGAACAACCAACATGTGTGAACGATTCTTTGTGAACAATAACGTGGGTTGGGTCTTCACAAATATTTTGGCAAGCAAGTTGAATATCAAATATTCTATCAGAAATGAAATTAACAGCATTTTTCAATTAAGCAGTGATATTTCTGGAGCTAGTATGCATTTTTCTTCAATAGTTTGTCTTGGTCATACAGTCAAAAATAAATTTTCTCTGAAGGTGACAGAGGCTTTGGATCCTCTTATAACAAAAGCTGGGGGAAAAAGTCCAAACTTTTCTGAGAGTAGACCCCCACCCTCAACTGTCTTATGATGTCTCGTTTCAGAGCTTACCCTTGACTCTTTTAATACATAAGTGCTACATATGTGAATTAGATCAATAAGAGCAAATCATAATAATCACAATATATCACCCTAATATAGTGGAAATGCACAAGTTAAAAACAACCTGTTGGGAATTCATACTGGGAGATCTACCCTTGTCTAAGAGGTACTCAAATAAATAAATCTTGACTTCTGTTTGTTTGTTTGTTTGTTTGTTTGTTTTTCTGGTGATCAGGGCCCAGCTATTAGGATTTTGTTTGTTTTTTTTTCCTTCCTTTTTTCATTTTGCGTGATAGGAACTGATAATGGCCAGCATTCTAGGAGTTAATTAGATGCACATGTCCTTCATGAATCTCCTCTCCAGTCTTTGCTTATTCATGTATATCACTGCAATTGCTATTGCAACTGTGGAAATCTTCCATTGCACTGCATTTTAATTGGTCCACCAGCAGGAAAGAACAGAAAAAAAGACTCTAAAAGTATTGGGAGGCATAAAACATAGAATCGTAGAATAGTTTTGGGTTGGAAGAGACCTTTAAAATCATCTAGCATGTCAACTGAACCACTTAGCTTGGTGTCATCTGCAAACTTGCAGAGCCTGCACTCAATCCCACTGTTCATGTCTCACACAAAGATGTTAAATAGCACCAATCCCAGCACTGATCCCCAAGGAACACCACTTGCCACCAGTCTGCACTTGGACAATGTGCTGTTGACCACAATTCTCTGAGTGTGACCATCCAGCCAATTCCTTATCCAGCAAGTGATCCAGTCACCAAATCCATTTTTCTCCAATTTGGAGATCAGGTTATCATGCGAGACAGTTTCAAATGCTTTGCACAAGTCCGGATAGATGATGTCTCAGTTGTTCTTCCTTTATCCACTGGCACTGTAACTCCATCATAAAAGGTTACCAAGTCTGTCAGGCATGACTTGCCCTTGGTGAAGCCATGTTGGTTACATCAATCACCTCATCTTTATTTTTCATATGCCCTAATAGGACCTTCATGAGGATCTGCTCCATGATTTGCCAGAGGTGAGACTGACTGGCCTGCAGTGCCTATATTGATTAGTGTTATGTAGATGAGAGCTCAAATATCCGTGTACTTTGTGAAACATTTATAAAGCCTGTTGTCATGGTTTTATGATTTTGAACAGCACAACATGATATTATGATGTGGAATACCAATACCAAAAATCATAAAACCATGACACCTTTCTAGTAGGGTCACTCTAAATAGAAGACTACGCAGCCTACCAAACTTTAGCAGTGAGAGATGGAACTCATGCAGTAAAAGGTTCTCTGGAAATAATTTAATTCATCTGTAATAACTGCATCTAGCAACCTCTTACCCAAGAGTGTAACCAATGATGTGTATGATCAGAGTAGCTCTCCTAATAGCCACTGCTGCAGCTTTTTACTCAGAAGTAGAAGGCAAGCAATTCTAAGGATCAAGACTGTTCTGACCTTCCAGAACTGGAAACAGATTCCAGGAACACTGTTGTCCAAGATGGGGGCAAGATCCACGTTCCTGTCCTCTGTTGTCACTGTTGAATGTTCCTGGTACAGAAGACGAATGTTATGTGAATGGAAAAAACCATGAATAACATTTATATAATGTATTGCTCCACAAAGGAGCTATTCAACTTTCAGGCGGACTCTTTGGTGGCATTATGAAGATAACTCTAGGGAAAAGACAACAGGAAAAGCTATAGCATACAAGAAAGTGTCAGAGAAGCAATCATGAGTATTCTGACATCTTCCCTCTTTTCAAACATACTAAAAATGAGCCTTTCTGTGCAAGGATGGTTCTCAGGGAATGAAGATGACGCTGTCATTTCCAGCAAAAGAAAATATGTTCTTTTTCTTACCTTTCCCAGCAATATTGCCTTATTCTGTACTGTTTACCCACAGGGAGCAGGGATAATACTTTTTGGGAAACCTAGCATCCAAGGACCTAATATGGTCTTTGGTGGTAAATTCAAGGGGTATCCTCAAGGTATTTCAAGGAATTGGAGAGGGCAGAGTTCTTTCTGCTTATTTTAATTCTTCTGCAAGTGAATTTCATTTTTGAGGCCATCATATTGAAGTGGATTTAGATAGCCTTCTTACTGCTTTCTGTTTGTGATTCTGCTGATAGAAAAAATAGCCCTGTCACAAAGCCTGAGGTATGAATACTTCCTCAACCCTCAATTTACAGCTCCTGAGTTATTAGATTCCTTCTATTCAGCAACAGAAGTGATTTTTTTCTGCTTCATATATTTTTATGTAAGCTCTGAAGAAATAATTAGAAGACCTGGAAACTTTGGAAACATGAAGTTAAAACAGTGGGATGACAGTCTCCTTGTAGTGTGTGTATATTTTGTGGCTTTGGTTAAAGGTTTCCATCAAAGACTGGTACTCTAAAGATTTCTGTAAATATATAAAAGAATGGATAGTAGAAATTAGGATATCCAGGTTGAAGAGGGAGGGGGATGTTTTTGTTGTTATTGTGCCTGTTTTTATAATATTACCCAGTTTTAATATTACATAATCTGAGCACAGTAAACTGATTCTTACTGTATTTTTATTAAAGTACTTCCATGCTCCTCTTCCTTGGAGCTCAAGGAACAGGACAAGCGTCCCTCAGAGCCTGGCTTTGACTTTGGTGCCAAATAAATTGGATTGGATTCACTGAACTGTAATTTTGTGGTAAATCACTTCTAGAATAAGTGTGTTCCATAACCAGTTCTTCAATTCTCCACCAGTGCAAAGCCAATGAATATACCTTATACCACAGAGGAGAGGCTAACTGAAATTTCTCTCAGCACAGGCTGTGATCACAGGGAGGAATAGTCCAGGCTTGGTCCTTTGACAAAGATGAATCCAGAGATAAAAATAACATGGAAGCATCCACCCCATCATCAGAGTTATGTACAGAACAGCACAAATATCCCATGCAGTTACACTGCCAGTGCATGTGTCCAACATTTCCATGACCTGTCAGCTGACTTCAGACCCATAACCAGGATGGGAAGAGAGCCTGGGGGTCATGTATCTTGTGAGAAGGAGGGTACCAGGTTATGCCCTAACAATAAGAAAAGTTTCCGAGAAACTCCACAAGTGAACTTTGATGACAGAGAAACTGTCACTAGAAGTTTTGTTTACAGGAAATTAGTTACCTTTGTTCTAGTACACCCAGAATGACATTTCAAATAACAGTATTACTATTTACTGTTCTAAATGCTATGGGTTGCTTTCATTAGGCTTAAAAAAACCCAAACAACCCAAACAGCTAATTGACAAAGACATTACTAATTGTAACGTATGAGCAAGGGGCCAAGGCAGGCTGAAGAACTTATCCCAGAGAAAATGCAATTTTATAGCAATTACTCAAAATATTTTAATTAAGATTTTACCTCTGCAATACAGCAAGAAATAAAATTGAACACAACAGAAGTAACATGTCAAGGTGTGTTTTACACAGCTATGTAATTATTCCTAAGCCAGGTTACTTCACATTACTTAAGTATTCATGTTGGACATAATCCATTCTATCATAGGCCTGACATTCAGAGATTATGGGACTTGACTACATGAGGTGTATTTAAATTTGCTCCCCAAGGAATTCAGGACTTTTGTTTGTCTGAATGCTGTACCATCTTAACTATAAGTATTGACAGGTTGGCTAGCATGCAACTAAAGAAGCATCCTTCGTTCTTGCCAAATATTTAGGTAGGCTTCCATAAAATTGTAACTATTTGTACACCACCTTTGCAATGACTAAGAATTAAAGTTATTTTCATCATGGGTGGATGAGCTTGTGGGTGAGTTTGTGTGGAATACCGTGAATCATAACATTTTCATGACCAGAGACCTTGTGTTTCTAGCACTCTTTTCTTTACTTGCTATAAAAGTACAGTCCTACTTCAAGTGCAGCTATATATTCATGTACAAGATTGGAAGAATCTGGTTCTCCTGATTCTCTCAAATCAGGCAGGTGAGATGATGGTTCATAATGGCCTTCTGTATATGGAAGAATACCATAGTCACAGGAGTACACATTACTGTGTCTGTAAGCCACAGACCTACATACCTTTTTACACCCTTTTGCCAAACTTATTGCTTTCCTCAGTGAGGTTAATAGTCTTCAAATGAAGATTGTTCTACTGTGGCTGTCATAGGTTCACATCTGAAATGCATGGTACCTGCCTGTTACTTGACCTAAAAAAAAAAATTTGATCAACAGTTAAGCCTTTAATTAAATATGCTCTAACAATTGTTTCAGTCAGTGATAACTATGATCTTGCTTCTATTCAATTACAATTACAACATTTGAGTAAAAAAATTGCAGAGTTTGTACTGGCTGGTTATATTTATAACATAATGCTAACATAATGCATACTCTGTTCTCTGTTATTTAACTCTATTTGAAGCAGACTACTCTCCAGACTGCAAAATTCTGTATTACATTCCATGAGTAAGATCTTTTAAGATGTCATTATCCATGTCAGTATAAGTTTGCATTCTACAAAAATGCAGATGGGTAAATACATGAATGAAAGCAGATGTCCTAGGGTGAAAGCATTGGGTATGAAGCACTTACTGTTCAACAAGATCATTCTTTTCAGTTGTTAAGCTTTGCTGAACCTTTTATTTTTGATGCAAAAGGACTGTACTGTGATATCATAAACTCAGCAATATCTCATTTCCCCAGGTTATATCTTCAAGAACTAATAGCAACATCCCACAAGACTCTACTTACTCCTGTGTGTAAATATATCATTCCTAAATATATAATTTATAAAGACATATCACAAACTTGATTTTATTGTCACTTACCTGCTGCTGTCTATAATTACTACTGCAGCAATGTGTCCTTTTTTGAGTGTAATTTTTAACTTTGAATGGCTTTATTCGTGTTGGATGTTTTCTACCCAATCTGTTTGTTACGTACTATCTGTTTTATATCTAGATCTACTATTAGCATACTCTCAAAATGCTTTAGGAAGACAACAAGGGTTCCAGTGAGCACCAGTGCTCAGAGAAAATAGGGATAGAAGTATAGATCCTATAAAAGGAGATACTAAGGCAGTGATGTTATGGTTTCATGATGATAAAAAGGACAATTCCTGGTTCAGACACATATCTTAATACCTCTTCCCTGAAAGTTTGACTAAGCTAATATTTAAAAGCATAAATAAATCCAGTTTTTCCTAGAGAACGTTCCTAATCTTTATAGTATAACTCTAACTTTCAATTTTGTCCCTAGTTTCAGTGGCCAAGAATTGAGTTCTTTCACTTTACTGTGGCAAACCTACATAGTAATTTGATTCATGTGACCAAGCCTGTCTTAGGATTCTCTCCTCTGAAGTCAGTCTTGGGAGATAAATCACATTCCAGAATAGCAATGCAGATGCGTGGGATCTGTTTGATCTCTACTTTTAGACGAAAGTCTGTGTTTACTGGGGAGTGACTTGCTAATTTTGTTATAGTAATGGTAGTACTCCACAACCACTAAAACCTTGTCCAAAAAAAAAAAAAAAAAAGTCATATTTTATTAAGGAAAGCAATGCATGAGAGTTCTTTTTGGAGGTCTTATAACCTAATTTGGAGTGGCGATAAGGGGGAATAATCATACTACAAAGAGATAGCATTACAGAAAAATGCTAAGACATTGAAAATAGTTTAACAAACAAAAAGCACAAATCACATACATTTGAAAAAAAAAAATAGAATTAGTCAGGATTCACGTTGAGCCTGTATAGTGCACTGTAACACAAGTGCCTAATAATGTAATCATAGCAGCAATGAAACTGAGGTAGCTTGATAAGTGTTAAACCAAACAGGTCTTTGTTTTAAGATGATTTGATAATCTAGTATGTGGTCACAGGCATGAATGCAGCATTAGGAATAAATTAGCAACCTGGGAGATGGACTCTTTTCCAGATGTAACAGTGCAGTCCTGTTCTGCATTCCTGGGGTGTCTGTTTAACTGGTTTAATGATATAACATTTTAATGAATAAAGAATTAACTGTAGAGGACAACTGAAATCAGCTCATTATAAAGTTGCTATGGGGAAAAAATAAGTCCAACATGCAAAAGGAAGAAAAACAAGCAAACATCAACAACAGACCAACCAACAACAGAACAGGCAAAAACAACCACTAGCAAAACAGGTCTGCCTGTTAGGAGCGATCCTCTCCTTTGCATTTCCTTCTGCTTTGGAAATGTTCAAAAGTGTATTCACAGGCATAGGCATGCCCAGGAAAAACCTAACTAGAGCACAGATCCCAAAGGTACCTTCCAATGGACCTGGAACTGAACTGCCTGTCTGGTAACAGATCCTTTTCAAGACAGTAAGGAAAAAAAAAAAAGGAAAAAAGACTCCAACTTTAGTTTTTTTCCGAAAGGTTGTTTTTTACACAACATACATTATTGATTCTACGATGTCAGAGTACAAACAGCTCCGATATGGAATACGAGGCCCTCGTGAGAGACCTTCAGTACCGATGGCTATAGCTCACGGTACAAAGATGAAACCATAAGTGCAAAAACAGGAAACTCGGCGCCATGTGACTGCCTCCCAGTAGGGACCACAGCAGTGCCAGGTCCGTGCACTGCGATCCCTCCCGCAACCCCGGAGCGCGGCGCTCGCGCATCCCGGCCGTGCCCGCTGCCGGGCGGATATCGCCGCTTTCCCAGCCCGCCTCGCTGCAGCTCCCCGCCGAGCTTCCGTCTGCCGGCAGTGGGCGCTCCCGCCGCCATTTTGAGCGTGGGTGGGGAGCGCAGCGCGGGGCGCCGCCATGGACGCAGGTGAGCGGTGCGCGGGCACGGCGGGGCCGGGCCGAGCGGCTGCGGGCCGGGGAGAGCAGCGCCGGTGGTTCTGCCGTGTGGAGGGCTAAGGCCGGTTCGGGAGCGGGGGCCTGGGGCCGGAGAGGTCCTGAACCCCGTTCCTCGGGAGAGGGGCTCGGGACAGACTGCTGCCCTGCTCGCCCGGTTCCGGCCGTTCCCGGTTTGCCCCGTTGGAGTCCTTCGCGTCGTCTGTGGCGTTTCCGCGGTTCTTACCTTCCCGGTCGCCGTGGCAGCGGAGGCGTCGTAGGGCGTCGCACATTCCATCTGCGGTCGAGGAGCTAGATCTTTCATGGACACTCAATGGCGGGGTTGGAAGGGACCTTACACGTCCGCTTGTTCCAGCTGTGCGTGCGCCATGTCCCTCCCGACATGGGCCCAACACTGATGCATGTAATAGAAAAGACTGTGCTAAATGAGCCCATATTTATTGTGGGCTCGTACTGCTTTATGTCCTGTTTAGATCTGGTTTCTTTTTGTATGGCTAAAATTGAGAAACTGGCTTCCAAATCTATCATGTGGGTCCAATTTTCACTTTTTTTCTCACATACATCAGATGATACAGGAAATCGACTTCGGTTCCAGCTGGAGTTGGAGTTTGTTCAGTGCCTAGCAAATCCCAATTATCTCAACTGTGAGTACTTAATGCAGGATCCTGAGAAGTTAATATTATTTAATAGTTTGATTATTACAGGTAATGTTAAACAGCGAGTGGGGGAGGGGAAGGCTAAACAAAGGAAAGGAAAGAGATCTTTAGCAGAATAAAAGCAGTCTGAAAATAATTTCTCCACATTTCAAAGGTGAGGTGGAAGAGGTAGGAAATGACACCTTTAAAATGTGAAATGAGTATTTATTAAGATAAAATGCACCTGTCTGGTGGAGAAGAGAATAAGTTCACATCTGTAGTAGAAAATAAATAATCATTTCATTTCAATCTAAGAAGTACTCTTTTATCTGAAATTAGAGTTTAACTAATGCAAATAATAGTTTCAGGTAGAGTACTTAATTTCTCTGGTTGTCCCTGACAGTTATGATGTCAGAAGTTCCCATTTTTGAAAACTGTTCACATCCTTGTTGCTGTATAAAAGGTATATGGCAGGAGATGAGACTAGCTTATTATGCTTAGAATGTTGACTTAAAATATGTTTTCCCTGTGTATTTACTTTTTCTTGAGTTGTAAAAACTTGTAATGATAAAATTATGACTTGTGTTGCTTTTTTTATAGTTTTGTGAATACATATGCTTGAAGTTTTGCAAATGTTTCATGTTGCTGACAGTTCCTTGTCTGTCATTTTATTTCAGTTCTTGCACAAAGAGGATACTTCAAAGACAAAGCTTTTGTAAACTATCTTAAATATTTACTGTATTGGAAAGAACCCGAATATGCAAAATACTTAAAGTAAGTACTAAAAATCCTTAGGTTTCTGCATTTTAATGATTTTTACCTTCTGTTACACACTGTAAATCTGCATGTCAATATTTGATTTCTCTCCACAACCAAAACCTGCACTGTGTTCATATGCAGTATAAATTTTCCTGCTTCCTGTATTCTGGATGTAACAGGAATAGACATAATTGAAGAACTTTTCATTCTTGAGTTATGCATGGAATTTTCCTTTTGCAGCCTTTACCTGCACCTTGTATCTGCGTAAAACAAGATTATTGAACTTCATGGGACAAAACTACTTCAGTCTACTAAGTACATTCTGAGAGTGATTTTTGCACTGTTGATACCTACACAAAGAATTGTTTTTTCATTTGTTTGTTAACGTTAAAAATCTTTTGCATTTTTTTGTTTACTTTAAATGAGTTCTGGAAATAGCTATTCTAGTTAATCTGTATTTGTTTTAATGAAATCTAATCTTTAGAGAAGATAGTCAGAGCAAGTACGTATATGTATGGTTATTGGATTCTGTGTTTTCTAGCTTTATACTTAGTGAAGGTATTAAGTTATACTGCATGGAATATGTACAGCCCACAGTGTTTTGGTACTTGAGTAAAGCACTAAATGACTAAAATAACGGAGAGATACTGCAGACTCCAGTTTTAGCATACCTTGTAAAACTTGTACTGTTGGTTTTTTTTTAATCCAGGTATCCTCAGTGTTTGCATATGTTAGAGCTGCTCCAGTATGAACACTTCCGCAAAGAACTGGTAAATGCTCAGTGTGCTAAGTTTATTGATGAGCAGCAGATTCTTCACTGGCAGCACTATTCACGGAAGAGAATGCGCCTCCAGCAAGCACTAGCAGAGCAGCAGCAACAAAACACCTCTGTAAAATGAAAAGCGCTTGGAAGAGTGATGATAACGTGTACTTTGCATTAATTCAAGTATTTACAAGAAAGGAATTAAGTCTTTGTCTTTTTTAGGTTTTCCTGTGTGTGCACATTTAATTTTTATCAGATGGCTTTGTCTTTCACTAACTTATATCAACTTTTTTATGATAGAAGACTGAAACACCTACTTCTGCCATCTCTTCAGTAGCATGAACAGTCTTGTTAAGAGTATTCTGGTATCAGTTCCTTACAATCTTGAAAATCAAACCTACTTTTTGAGGGCACAGACACTGCTGTATCATAACGAAAAGTGTAGTTCAGAAGTCTCTACTGTGTAGGCATGTTTCCTGGAGAACAATGATATGTCTCAAAGTTTGACTACGAGTTTCCCCGTGTACTACTTTTTATGAGCAAAGCTGAAGTTATTATGGTTGTTGCACAAAACTTGCAAATTTTTTTTGCCTGAAAACAGCTGAGCTATTGTCCTTTCTGATTACCTGATAATTTTTTTTCTTCTTTTTT
>VXAB01008911.1:69231-120860 GCA_013399175.1 Odontophorus gujanensis | reverse complement strand
GGGGGGGGGAATGAGGGGGTGGGCAAGAGTGCCTCAGAGGGTTCTCTTCACAGTGTATTTTACAGACAAAAAATAAACTGTGAAGATACAAGAATTGCCAGAGTGAAGCAGAGATGAGTATGATGGCCTGTTTCCTTGAGTGTCCACAAAGCCAATTTACAATTTTGGTCTTCTAGTGAAATACTGGATGTTCATAGACTTTTCTACAGTATGTCTACTGAAAACAATTTCTGTTAAAAAGAAGGTGTAAATGCTTGCAGAATTGGATAAACGTTTCTCACATGTTCTTGTATAGCTGTTGGATTGTTTTTTGTTTTTGTAAGAATGCACATCATGGTAGCTGTGAGGGATTTCATTTTCATGTTTTAGACACTGCTCATGCTGTATTCACATTGTATTTCATATTTTTGAAGGAGTAGGTGCTGCAGTGCAATCAGTGACAGAAAGACTGCTAGCCCTCAGCTCATCATACTCGTGGTGAACAGATAAGCAAATAAACATTGTATTGAAAATTTAATTTAACAGCTTAAGCAGCTGCATAAAACTAGCTTCAGGAAGAAAAAGCTTTTTTTTTTTTGTTTCTTCTGCCTGGTCCTCTCCACCTCCCACTCCTCCACTATTAAAGGTTTAACTTGGCCATTAAATATTGCTCTTCAGTAAATGTAGGCTGGTGCCTTAGTTTGTATCTTGGGCTTGACTTCTTTGTAAAGAGACTTGGCAAACTCAAATTTATTTTAACAAAGAAGAAAAAACAGCATTTTACTGCAAGGCTTTAGTGGAAGGTTTGAACCTAGGATTTAATTACATTTATCTTGATTAGTCAGAAGTAATTTACCACGATAAGTTTGGGGAGAAAAAAAGAAGTGAGGATTCCATGAGAAGAAAACACAATCAGCAAGATTGTGTTTTGAACATCTTCGTAAATGATTGACTACTGGAGGATTTAGTCTTCGGTAAACAACATACGCACAAGATCTGCTTTAAAACATTCTTCTTCAACCAACTTCTGAGGCTGAAAGAAAAGACGTTTTTAGGTGTAATTAAAAAATCTGTTCTAGACTAGAGCTATTTGTACCCAGTAGTATTAGCCATACTATGGCAACTGTTCTTGCCACATAGCAAGTGGGAGCTGGTGTGGGGAGTGGAGCAAGCAATGTAAGTATAGTTGATAAATACCTGTGTTCTTTGAAGCATTCCTAGAAAAGTAACACCTAATTAACGGTCCAAGTTAAAACTTGTTGTGGTATGTTAATGTTAAGACAGTATACAGGAGTGAGAGTTGTAGTCTGTCTGAATTAAGAGTACAGTACATACAACACTCCTATAATTCAGCAGTTGGAGTTCTTAGTATTTGAGAAGCAAGTCAGACAGCTGACATGTTGCTAAGTATTTAGCCTACCCCTCAAACATGATGTGTTAAGTGTATTTTATTTGATAAGTTTATTACAGAGAATGTTCTATAGGAGGTAGTTAGTTCCCTGGGAGAGATTTAATCTGTTTATAGAAAATGTGCACAGATAATAGCCAAAAGGTGTCCCTAACTGTCTACTCTCTTAAAACAAGAGAAGGTATCAGAAAACATAGACACCAAACACATTTACTGCCATTAGCTCCTGTCTGTTTCCCACTTGAATATATGTAGATCCACAGCATACAATAAATGACTTACTGTTCCGTATTTAAGTAGCGTAGGCACTCCTGTTAGTTTCAGATTCTTCCTGAATTCATTGTTAGGATCTTTCCAGCTGTTAACAGAGTGTAGTTAAACAGAATTTGTAAAAATACAGTTTTAAATTTGTCTATTAAAATTCTTCGAAAGGGATGATTCTGCCTCCCACCTCCCCAACTTCTCCCCTAGAACAATCATGCAAATAGTCCACTTAAGGGAACTGTAGACTGCTACAGTCATAGAACTCTCAGTGTTAGTGCATACACGTTAGTTAACTTCCAGGACAGGAAGAGCAAAGTAGTCAGTTGTGTGGATTAAAAGCGTTACTTACTATGCTCTGTCTCCAACAAGACAGTAGATGAACACTGATTCATCAGGCATGTTATGAAGTTCCTTCCTCACAACTGGTTCAGCTAGAGAGTAATTTCTCAGTGTTAATATGTCATGCTACAAAATCATGAGCATTTAGTCTGACGGGTGACACTGCTAACTAGTCCTTTGTCTGCTCCAGGCAGAGGTCTATCCTTTGTTTCACGTTTTCATTCATAGGCACTGCAGAACATCAATTCTCAAATAAACCAGCCTTTGCAGAAAGGCCAATTGTTGCTCTAGCAAGTCAGAAAACATGCGGTCTGCTGTCTGGAGGAGACCAAGCAGAGCAGCAAGCTGCTGCCCTACGAAATCCGGCAAGTACAATCCAGAAAGTTCAGGATCTGCCTTTGCACTCAACTCCTGGACACTGGTAAGTTATTTTTGCCTTTTGTTAGATAAAGCAGAAGTAGATTCAAGTCAGATTTACATCGAATTGTTTGCTGAAACACAGAAAAGCCGTCGTTCGCGTCAGCCTCTGCTGAACAGCGTTACACTCCACGCGTGGGTGGCTCGGCACTGCAGGAGCTGCGGAAGCTCCCAGTCACAGCGGCCTGCGATGGCGGATGGATTAACGGCGGGGGTAACCGCGGCGGGAGACTGCAGCGCACAGCTCTCCACGCGCCCTCGGGGCTCAGGCTCCGCGCCACGGCCGCCCGGAGCTCCCATGACGACAGCCGGCGCCGCTCCGCCTTCCTCCGACCCACGAGAGTGAGTGCCGAGCGCTGTCTGCCGGCGCGGGCTCCACGCGGCCGAGAGGAGGACGACGGAGTTCCCAAAGAGCCCCCCCCTGCCCCGCACCCCCCCGGGCCTCACCCGTCACGCAGTCCGGGCACCAGCTCCGGCCGTCGGCATCCTTGTCGCCGCAGAAGAGCGCGAAGATGGGCCGCCCGTGGTAGCGCTGTGCCGTCTGCACGAACTCGCCGTAGCCACGGACCTGCTTCTCTTCCCAACCCATGGCGCCCGCGGGAGGCGGCAACCNGCGCGGCCGTGCCCGGGCCCGTCCCGGATACCGTAGTGCGGCGCCGCGCTGCTTCCCGACGGCCTCAGCGGCGGCGGCCGCGGGCAGCGGGTTTGAACCGGGACCCTCCTCGGGACGGACCGGGCTCCTGCACGGCGTGCGGGGCGGCCGCGCCTTCCCGCCGGTGCCTGGGGCGGGGAGCGGGCCGCTGCGGATCGTCCGAACGGCCTGGGGCGGCGCGTCGTGACCGAGTCCTCGGGCGGAACGCGGGTGGGTGAGCTCTGGCGCTGCGGGCAGGCGGGACGGGCCGAGGGGAGGAGCAGCGGCAAAGTCTTGACTCGGCCGCTGAAGAAGCAGCAGCTTCGGTTTTTAATTCCCGATGTCAAATGCAGGAAATAACAATTTTCTGATGACTTGGACACATCGCTTATATTTGAAATTCTTCTCTTTGAAGAACGCTCTGCGACCGACGGTCCTTTGGCGGTAAGGTGTGACCCTGCTGCCCTGAGCACTGCCCTACTCTGTTTTCATGCTTGTGCCGTGCGCGGCTCCCCTTGTAGGTAGGTAACAGCTTAGGAGCCCTGCAGTGTTCTGATGAGCTGTACCGTGAGCCCCCGCAGTGGTGGTGGTGCTCCTCAGCGTTTCTGGTAGCGTGTAAAAGAAGAGTATAAATGGTAAATGTTGCACTAAGCAGCAGGAATGTACTTTCCATTTTGCACACCGTCTGCATAAAGACACTTGATCTGTTTCTGTGTGCTCCCTCAGATTGGTTCTCTACCTGTTATTCACATAAGACCTGGGATTCCCTTTCAGAGGCAGAAGTAGTGTATGAGTCTTCTTATATTCATAACTGTAATTGTAAGCAAAAGACAACTCAGTTTCCAGCATCAGGTCAACACAATGGGACCAAGCAAGCCGTCTTTGTCTGATGCTCCACTTGCACCCGCTACCCAGCTATACCAGAGTGAAGCAAAGTCTGTACAAACACAGGTATTGTTTGACTTCTTCAGCAGTGCTTAAGTGGTTTTCATTTGTGATCACTACGAAAAGATGAGTGAGACCCATTTCCTGGGATAAGCCACTCATGAATGTCAGATCTTCATGCTTGCTTTCATGACACTGTCACTCGTAATCTCAACCCCCTTTTTTTTTTTCCTGTATAGAACTGAAATTTTTACCTGTAAATACTGTTTGCCTGTCTTAGCCTCCTACTTTACCACATAGTCACAGAACCTAGAAACCTTATTCTGTTACTGCAGTTTAGTTTTCCATTTCTCCATCGTACATCCCTCATCATTTGTCTATCTGTTACCTTTGTAACTCTGCTTATGGTATGATACAATAATACTTATTTATATTACTAATGTAGTTGTTGTTATAGCTTATTAATTTCATTGCCGGAACTCTTTAAAATCTTTGTAATGGTATTGTCTGTTATGTGGTCATTTTGGAGCAGATTTTTCATTGTGGGTGCCTACACAAAGGTGCAAATAATTACCTAATATTATTTACAAGAATATTTACGTGCTTAATTCAAAATCATTTTGAATACTGGCATTTATCTGAGTGGAGGGAATCCTTACATGCGTTGGAGAAGTACCATTGTGACAGAATGCATTGTAATATGAAAGAGGCTTTGTTTTCCTTACTGTTGTGCACCAGTGGTATATCACCCATGCAAAGTGTTCTGCATAACATCAATTTCTGTTTGCACTTTGAAACAGCTCCAGTTTAATAGGAATGTTCCAGCAGTTCCAGAGAACTTATCTCTGAGATTCTCTAACCCCCATCCAATTACAATAGAAAAACTGAAGCTGTCTGATGATCAGAGAAATCTAGCTGGAAGTGATGACCTCAGCGTAAGAAGCTCTGGCATGTTTTCGGTGATATCTGAAGAGAGACTAAAATTGGCCATTCATCTAGCCAAAAGGGACGTAAAACAAAGGCATCTTGAAAAGCAAGTGAAACAACAGGTGTTTGGAAATGCTGTCAATAAATCATTGTTGACCCAGAAGTCACATGAGCAGAAGGACAAAGGTTCTGAATGTCTAGGAAAGAAAAATGTGCTCAAGTCTCAAACTCTGCTGAAATATCAGCAGAAACTTGTCCAACCTTCCAAAATGGAGACTACCACCTCTGGTACGAAAGTGTATCTCTACACACCAAATGAGAGAATGCTAATGCCAGCTGTTCTGGGCTCTTCACTCACCCATAAAACAAAACCAGGCCCTAAGACAAACGTTAAAATAAAGGAAAATAAAAATACGCTTGAAATCCAACGGCTGCAAAAAGAATTGAGGAGTTGTGTCCAGAAAATTGAAGACCTAACTAAAAAAGGTGTAAGACTGAACAGTAATTACTGTATGTAAATGCATGACAGCTTGTTGATTTGTTCTTCTTTCTACTTGTTTGTTTGCTTGCATTTGACTTGGATTAAAATTAGATTTGTTCTGGATTTCTGAGAATAGAAAAACAACTGGAATATTTAGCCATTGTAGGTAATAACAAGGTTTAGTATCTTTGAGTATTTGTAGTGAGTTCCAGTTCAGTCTGCAATGGTAGTAAATTAGTGGCAGATTATTTAGTAATTTCATATTGGTGTAGACCTGTTAGGTAGAGCTTCAGACTGCAAAATGCAGTACCATGATTAACCACATTCTTGGCTGTGATAAGGGTCAACAGTTGATGTCATTTTACAGGTCTGACTCTGTTGCTGCACATTGTTATTATCACATGGAATATCCCTTTGGTTTGGTTCAGCTGTCCCAGCTGTGGCCCCTTGCAATTTCTTGCATGCACCCAGCCTACTCGCTTAGGGGACGGAGGTGGAAAAAGAGAAAGCCTTGGAACTGTGCACCTGCTCCACAGCAAAAGACAAAACATGGATGTGTTATCAGCACTGTTTTAAGTCATAAATCTATACGTATTATTATGAAAAAAGTAAATCCATCCCACCCAGACCTGTAACATTGCATTGGTCCCTTTATAATAACTACCTGAAGGTTTAAATAAATACTCCAAGTCTACTTGCAAGTTTGTCATGAGATTAAGGAGTCATGAGTTATTTTGTAAATTGTATATGAAAAGGCATATTGTAAGAGTATTTAGTCAAGTTCTATTTAGATACATAAACTAGAGTTAAAATAACTAGCTTGCCTTACTGCTCAAGTTTGGTCTGCATGAAAGATTCTTGTTGCTGAATTGTTTTATTTGTCTTAAACAAGATTTTCACATGTTAAATTAAGACGTAAAACTTTATATTTCATGCATCTCAGAGAGAGATGAAGAACATTTAGATGCTGATGAAGAGCAACGAGCTTGCACTCGAAGGCAGAAACAAGCTGCACGTTCAGCTCAGATGCTGTATGTACTCCAGCAACAGGTACAACTAGCATTTCAAACTGGGATGTGTATTCTGATAAATTTGATGTAAGTGAACTGAAAAGAGAAATTAATGGGAATGTGTCTGAATTTCCATGACGTTCTAGTTTGGGTCTGAGTGGTGTGACCGGTATCTCTTATGACTGATTACAGGGAAAAAAAAAGAACTTTCACTCAGATATCACTGTGGAAATTTACTGTTCATTTATAGACATGGAGCTAATTCTAACAGCCTTTTTCTATTCTCCCTCTTGATGAACAGGTAAAAGAAATTGAGGATGATTTAGAAAAATTGAGTCCTCATAAAATCAAACATACTAAAAAGGTAAGAAGAAATTATCGCACAGAAATATATCTCATTTGGTCTTGTGCTGCCTATGCTCCTTCCATCTTCTCCTAAGTTCTTACCTGCCTACATTACACTGGAGAGGAAGACTGCTGGCCTTCTGTTTTTATGTGGTTTCTAATTCCTACTTCATTCCACTTGCTTTTCTGAATATCACTCTGTTCTACTCTTATTTTTAATTCCCCATTCCTGTCATTCAATCATAGCCATTCTTTCTGATTTTCTTGTTTATCTATGATCTTTCAGAAAGATAATGCTGTGATAATTGCTACTGTTTGGCCAGCATTGTCTCATTGTTCTCTTCTGCTTTTCCATCAATCACTTGTATTTTCTTTTTTAAAAAGAAAAACTGGGGGATAGAGGGGCATAGACAATCTTCTGCAGCTATGTTTTCATACATTGGGATCAAGTCCATGACTTTATAACTCCTGGTGCTTCTACAATTTTTTGCCTATAATGTAGTTATAACACTATGCTGTTGTAGCTATTGTAGTTGTATTTGATATGTGGACTGTTGTGCAGTATCTTTAGAAGATTTCTTAAATGGCTGTTCTGTTTTCTCTGAAAAGTGGCCTAATATCCATCTTAATTATTACAGATCTTGAGTGTTTCTGCATGAAATGTTGGTAACAGTTCTTTGAATAGTATTAATATTAGTAACTATAGCTACTGAAGTATGTATTTTTCATTTTTCCAGTCCCAAGCAGTATCCCGATTGGCAGCAGCACACAGAGGAGCTATACGAGCCTTACAAGCATTTACCAATCAATTTACTGATCAAACAGGGCAGTGGATTCCTACCCACTACAAGGAGCTGGGCAGTCTCATTCGACAGTTGTCACTCTGTTCTGCCAAACTAGAACTAGATTCTTCAACTTCTGACGTTATAATAGATATTTTGATGCAAGTTGAGGTAGGAATAAGTATTTTGTTTTTGCAGAATATCTTTTTATTTTTTTTATTTAAAAGTCTGTCTTTTCTAATAGATATGCTTCTAATGTTCAAAAATAATAGTAGTCTAAATTAAGTTGCATCCTGTTCACAGAAGCTTACTGCTGCAATGTGTGTTAATGATTTCTTGTCTTTATTCACTGTCCTGGTGGAATGAGGATTGGTAGTGGTAGTGGTAACAGAACACAAGTTTCTGATTCATTTCCCGTTTTCAAGGTTGAAAGAATTGCATTTGATATGTTGGTGTAAGTTAAATGTCTGTTGTTCTGCAGTGTGTCCTTTAGTCATCGGGCCTAGCGATGAGTCTGCCTCACATACAGTGGTGAGTGCAGAATTATGTAGACAGTAGCTACAATTTTAAGCTCTCTGCCCTTCAAATGAATTTTGTTAGTAATATTTGATGTTTGATAACATCTGCTGATAAAATACAAAAGTTCTGATTCACATTTTCTGCTGTTGTCTCTAACTACAGGATATATATATATTTATATATATAAATATATACAGGATATATATATATTTATAAAGTAATAACATACAATACCTGAACTATTCTGAAATCAATATTTAATTATATCAAATAAAAACAACTGATCCAATAGCTGCAACATATTTTCTTTACCTTAAAATACTATTCTAGTAGTAAGAGCTATGTTTTTATTGTTCTGAACTGTTTATGAGCACTTTAACAGTGGTTGCCTCAGAATAGGAAAGGAGGTAGAATTAACACTGTACTTCACAATGGAAAATGTGTTTGTCTTACCTTAGTCCTGTGGGCATTTTTTTCAGACTTTGTGTCAATTTATTTTTTAATGTGCTTTAAGCAGATAATTTGATAGTCAATTGTGAGTTTAAAAAAAATGCAGACCTTCTTTTATGATTAAATTAATCGAACAAAAATGCTTCTGCATGAAAAAGCTGTCAGGATTAGTCACTACAAAACAAGCGAACAGAAACAAAACAGCAACAAAGACACATTAAAAAACTCCAGTTACTCAGAATCTCTTGAATTTTTTTTTCTTTATGATGTCATGTTTACTGAGAAAGTAATTAAAATTACAAAAATCTGATGCAGGGTCTGATTTCATTGCTGGAAAAGAAACAAATGCCCAAAAAAATGAAGAAACGTCTTTCAGCATCTCATGGCAAGTCTCCAGTGAACGCTGAGTCATTTCCAGCCAGAAAGCAGCTAACATCTCCAAAAGGGGAAAATAAGCCTCTCATTGTAAAGGAACAATATGGACAAGAACCTGGAAAATCTCCAGCTGCCAGAGGTCTCTTGATCGGTTTGTATCTTATTAGTTAATTGTCAGTTAACTTATACTCCGCAGTTCAGTTTTTTAGTGCGTTACATATTGCTGGGCAGAAATGTGTATCAGCCCATATGTAGTCATCAGATTCATGTGGCTTTGTTATACTTTTAGTGTTTTTGTTTTTTTTCCGTAGCGGTTACTGTGAGATGATAGACATGCAGGTTTATCTGTCTTTTTATATTAATGTCATCATCATTTTTGTATTTTACAGTGGATTACACTTGGATTGCTTTTCTGCAATGTATATTTTAATGACAGTTTACAAGTTAATTTCAATAGTGCACACAGAATATATCCAAATATTTATGTAGAAAATACTGTATATTCTTTTGCAACTCAAAGTCATTGTTAGTGAGTCTCCAGAAAAACTATAATTGTTTGTAGAACTGGAGTGAAAAGATGTACTAAAGTTTTGGATCAGAATTTCCTTAATTTTTGTAGTTTCTCTACTTTTGAAAGACTTTGAGGAGTGTGGCTTTTGTTCTTGACAATCCATTCATTTCTTCTGCACACTGATCGCAGTCTCAGTACTTAGAAACAAATTAACTAATAGCTCAACTAACATCTTTGTTTTTAACTGCTAGACTGAGATGCAACCTTTGGGAATTAGTTTTCTTTTTTTTCCTTTTACCTTATCTATGAAATGGACTTTATTCTTTCCCAGCGTGTTCTGAAGTAGTTGCTAACTGCAATATTTTGCCACCTCATTAAATCTATTATAGCTTACTACACAACTGCATATGTGTCTGTGTGTATATATGTTTATATGTAAATAGAGTATGTGTATGTTTTCATGTATATATATTCATATGTATATGCATACATAAAACTAAATCTTCTCTTCAATGAATCAGTGTAAAAAAGGCAGTTAATTTAGTATGTGTCAGGAAATATGAGGCTTTTTGTTTGTTTTGCTTTTAATTTTGGACTTTCTGAATTACGGTAGAACTTTAAATTTTGTGATTGGGTATACCTAGCACAACAGAAAAGTCAGATATAGACATTAAGATTATTCTTGCCCCCTTGAACTTACAGCTGAAGATTTCTTTATTATTTTTGATACAGATAAACATCAACATGTAGCAGAAATTTCAGCAGTTCAGAAAATGAACAATCACTCTCATATATTGCATGAGAAATTGCAGGAAGGAAATGATCTACCCATTCTGGAAAGAGATACCATTTTACAGGGAAGCCTAGATGCACTGATGGGATCTAAAGCTGTAAAAAAAGATCCCATCCTCCAAAGTGTCTCTTTAAAGAAGAAAGACGTATTATTACCTGCAAAATCTCAGGTATGGAAGTTTTAAAAGAATTTATGCTTTCTTCAACTTGTCCTCTGGGATTTGTTATTAGTGTAAGCCACTTTCAGACTTGTACTTCCTCACATACACTTTTTTTAACCTGAGTTCAGAAGCCTGGGGAAAGAAACATTATTTGCTTACGTTACTTCTGATGGTTACATTTTATCAGTTATTTTTTGAAAGTAGTATTACTGCTTATCAGAAATGCACTGTACAACTAGAAACAGGATGAACAAGGAGAACTGTTTGCTCAAAACTGGTTTCATTTTTGAAATTGACATTATTAGATTTATATTAGGAATTAAAGCTGAAATGCCTTCATCTTACTGGTCATCTTTTGTCATGTAAAATACCTTCAGTGGTATTGTTGTGCTAACGTTAACCTTAGTAGGTGACACTTGAAGAATTTCAGTTCCACATCTTTGCTCTGTATGTGCTTCCATATCAGACAGCATTTTATCAGACTTCCCCCTGCTACCACCTGTTGCACAGAAGTAAAATGTTACAGAATATTGACAGGAAGGCTCAGTCTCTACTGCCATCCCACTAACATCTGCCTCTGATGTTGTGGGCCATCGTAATAAAATAAGGCATTAGTTCTGGAATGGACCTCCTAGTTTGATGGTCAAATAAAGTGTTACCTTAGAAATGCTTGCAAAAATTGTAATTGCAAAATTTAAGCATGTCTTGTTAGAGTACAGTTGTATTTGCCTTTAAATGAGTTGTAAATCCTCCATGAGTCAGCTACGCAATAAGGTCAAGAGACATGATTTCCAAACAAATTCTAAAGCAGAATACAAAATATTTTGAAAATTAAGCAATGGAGATGCATGTTTTTAATGTAATTGTATTAATTTTAAGGGAATGCCTAAATCTCTAAAACTAAGGCAGGTGCAGCCTCAAGGAAAGCATGCCCGATTTCAAGAGACAACTATAGCTTTTCAGTTAAAAGAGAACAAACGATTTGTTAAGGAGAGCAGCATACCCTGGGTGCCTCCAAACCCTACATCTCCACCTGCTTCACCTAAACGGTATGTTCATAGTCTAGAGGATTCAGTGTTCACCCTGCTTTTCTGTGGAAATGGTACTGTATCTGTTCTAGTAAATAGAATGAGTAGTACCTATCTGTCAGACTACAAAGGCAAGTGGCATAGCTCAGCTCACCAATGGGTATTTGTATTTTTTTTTCTTACTCAGAATAAAGTGGCCTTGTTCATGCAACATGGGAAAAAACATTGTCTTTATGTTTCTCCTGGATCATATCTGAATGTCGTCAGCAAGTCACAGGCCAAAACTCTAGGCAAAGTACTGACAGTGTACATAACATGCAGAATGGGTGCTCACTTGCCATGCTGGTGTTTTGCTTGAATTTTTAAATTCATTTAACTGACCTGTTATTATGCTATTTGTGTCTGTCAGTCCTGCCATAATGGTTCTTGAAACTCATCAGCTAATTTCACTTCAATTTGACAGAGTTAAAAGTAATAACAATATGTTCCTTCAAGTGCCATGATATTATTCATCTAAATGAAGAGTTTCTATTGGGGACTTCTCCGGAGAAAGTAATTCAGTCATAGTAATCACAGAATCATAGATTATCCTAAGGTGGAAGGCACATCCACAAGGACCATCACATCCTATGCCTGGCTCCACACAGGACCACCCAAAACTGAAACACTGTGTCTGAGAGTAGTGTCCCAAAGCTCCTTGAGCTCTGGCAGCCCACTGCTGTAGGGTACCTGCTCCATGCCCACCACCCTCTAGTACAGAACCATTTCCTGACCCCCACCTGACCTTCCCATCATGCATCTCCATGCAAGTCTGTCAGGCCATGTCAGTGTTACCAGAGAGCGGAGCTCAGCACTACCCCTTTGCTCCTTGTGAAGAGCTATAGGCCACCATGAGGTCTCCTCTCCTCTAGGCTGAACAAGTCAAAGGGACCTCAGCCTCTCCTTACATGGCCTTGCCCTCCAGGCACTTACTCCATCTTCATAACCCTCCCTCAGTTGCCCTCTAATAGTATTATGTCTACACTGTGGTGCCCAAAACTGCACACAGTGCTCTAGGTTTTGTCGCTGGAAAGCTTTCTAATATTAATTTTTTCTATACATTTTTTTCAAGATTTTTACTAACTAGTATTCAGAATCCGATTATTTCATTCTCCAGTTGTTATAATGTGTGTTTTGTAACTCTCTTTATGTTATTGTCTTATATTTGAAGACTAGCATGGCGTGAAGCAGGAGCTTCAAGAAGAACGAAAGTTCTGACTGACCTTAACAGAGGAGAAATGAAAGAAGTAGAAAAGTTAAGGTAACTACTTGCTCAGAAGAGCTAATAAATGGTACCAGATCTTGATATAGTCTTCCTACTATTCCCATCAGCAATATAAAAACTTCTCAACTTTCCACTTCCCAAAAAAGTGGATTTGTGTTTTTATTTTTATTTTTTTATTACTGTTGTTATGCCAAATTTTAAAATTGTCTTTTGTTCCGATTTTGTGTGTGTGTCTAGGTCGCAAGATGCTTCTGCAACTCAGTGTGCAGACAGAGTTGACAAAGCAGTATGGGAGCACCTAGAACTTCCATTGGATGGTGCACAGGTAGTACAGTCAGGGTTATGGCAGTATTTGAAGGGTGCATTTATAAAGCGTCAATATAATGTTTGTTTTCAACGTGGTGCAATTAAGGGTTTTTTTGGAGAAACGTGTCAAATAATTTATGTAGTCAGTACATTTTGGGACACTTGACAAGTGTATTTCCATTTCAGTATGTAGGCCTTAAATTACTGTAA
Source organism: Odontophorus gujanensis (assembly GCA_013399175.1). NCBI lineage: Eukaryota > Metazoa > Chordata > Aves > Galliformes > Odontophoridae > Odontophorus > Odontophorus gujanensis. The sequence continues at coordinate 107,776 of VXAB01008911.1, read as the reverse complement.
CCAAATTTGCCAAAGCTGCGTTCATTTTTTTAATGTTTTCTTAGTAGTTTATTGTCAAGTAGTGAACTGTCATAACTGTTCTATAGTAATCATGACTGGACTTGATAAGATTATTTTATTAATTCATATTTAATGACTAAGTATATTTTGACTACTAGTAATTATGGCTCATAATACAGAAGGTTCATTATTCTAAGTGGATTTATGGTTTATTGGCAGATCAATATATCTTTGGGTACAAACTGTCATTTGAAGAGTCCTTCAATTATAAACCGGCTTTCAACTCATGCAGCTGAGAAGGTATATTCTATGTGTCATAGAGTAAAGCTGAGTTTTTATCTTTTACATATGGCCGAATGCATCTAGAAAAGTAGTAATAATTTCTTCAACTTAACATTTTCCAAGACCTCCTAGCTTACAATACCTTATAGCTCTCTACAACTACTTGAAAGGAGGTTGTGGCAAGGTGGAGGTCAGTCTGTTCTCCTGGGTAGCTAGCAGTGGGACAAGAAGGAATGACCTCAAGTTGTTCCAGGGGAGGCTCAGGCTGGATATTAGGAAAAATTTCTTCTAGGAAAGAATGGTCAGGCACTGGACCAGGCTGCCCAGGAAGGTGATGAAGTTACTGGCCCCAGATGTGTTCAAAAAATGTTTAGCTGTTGTATTAAGGGACGTGGTTTAGTGGGGAAATACTGGTAGTAGGTGGATGGTTGGACTGGATGATCTTGGAAGTTTTTTTCCAACCTTGGTGATTCTATGAATAGAGATATCATAGCATGGCTAATGATAGGGCAAGGGGGAACAGTTTTAAGTTAAAAGAGGGGAGTTTTAGGTTAGATGTTAAAAATAAATGCTTCTCGGTAATGAGAAGGTGGTGATCCCCTGTCAGAGGCTGCCCTGGAAAGCTGTGGCTGCCCCATCTCTGGAGGTGTCCAAAGCTAGGCTGGAAGGGGGCCCTAGGAAGCCTGATTGGAGGGGTTGCACCCAGCCCATGACAGAGTTGTAGTAAGGTTATCTGTAAGGTTCCTTCCAACTCAAGCAATTCTGTGATTCTAATTGGTAAAATTGGACACAACTGAAACCTACAGCTTTGGCCTGTGTTTACTCACTGTTTTCTTCTATATTTACTCATTATCTTCAGCAGCTGCTGTGGGACTACTCCTGTATGTTCTGTTAAATGCATGTTTTGTAAGATGTGGGCCTTCACTTCTTATTCTTGAATCCTGGGTGATTTCTGAACCTGTGTTTAGGAACTTAGAAACTTAGTTATGTAGAGAGACATATCCAAGGATTTTTATTGGTAGGAATACACCAAACTGTTTTTATTGATTTGGCTTACTATGTGAGTGAAAGAAAAACAGGAAATTATTTGGGTTTTCACTGAAAAGATGTAATGACGTTTGGCTTCTTAACAGAAGCTACCATAAGAAACGTGATTTATAAGCATCTTTTTTTCCCTCAAAATTTTTCTATTTCTTCAATTTTCCCTCCTGTTTTTTTTTTTCCTCCTCCTCATTGGCTGTGTATATTTTGCTTTTTTTTTTTTTTGTCAGGTTGCAGCAAATGCAGATATTCTGTGTGAAAAGATATTGGATGATCTTCTGGAAGATACTGCTCAGGAACTCTGGAATATGGAGCAGCACAAGAGACTTCAGGCTGAGATTCTGTTTGTGGCTGACAGTTCCAGTCTGGAGACAATGTTGCAAAGAATGGAAGAAATTGAAGTAAGTTTTTATCTGTTCATTGGTCTGATAGTGCCAGTTTCTGGTTTCGTGACTATAATATCAATAGGTGTTCTACATCCTTTAAAACAAGGAAGGAGTTTGCACTTCCAGCAAAAAATTGTGTAAGAATAGAAAGAAGGATGTTTGACCTAATTTTTTTATTGCTAACTTTAGGATTGTCAGACCTGAGTTTGCTTCCTTCCACAAAGTTTTGTGGCTTAAGTCGTCATATGTGAACAGATGTGTTTAGATAAATTTATCCTAAATTAGAACTACTGAATTTAGTGTCAGTTGCCTGAGATCTATTTGTAAGCTGAAAGCATGAAGTTTGCAGTGTGCAATAACCTTTTAAGGCACTTGAGCTATGTTTGTATTTATTGTTGATATGGCAGGAAATCCCATCAGCTGTTTTATGAATTGCTGTTTATCTGAAATGAGAGTAGTTGCCGCAGTACTGGCAGCTAGTTGAATTTTCTAGTCTAGGATTTTGAATGAGATGATTATCTGTGGTTTTTTTCTCTCTCTTTACTCCTTTTCCGTATTATATTAACCATGCAAAATAGTCGTGCTTTTACAAGGAGGATCATCACCTGCTATCCTATCAAGTGATAACTGCTACAGCTGTACTGTAAGGCATGTGTTAATTGATTACTTTTGTATGTTTGAAAACAGAAACACCAGGAAACCATATGCAGGAGATTCACCCAGATTGTGTACAGTGATTCAGAATTCAGAGCCCAAGAGGATAAAATGGGTAAGTGTTTTTTTTTCAGTGCAACTTATTTTTTCTGGTATCTCTGTCTTTGAATTCAGATGGTTTGAAATCAAAGTGATTAAATTATGTGATCATACACTTTTGCATTACAACAGTGATACGAGTGCTTCTGCAGAAGTTTTACTGGTCCTAAAGAAAGTATGAAGAGGCAAGTTAACGTTATCAGTTTGTTAGAAGTATTGGTTACCAGAGGCGGCTGACTGGCAAGATGTCCATGCCCACCGTATATATAACAGGAGGAGACAATAAGGCATCATGAATCAGGCTAGTCAAGGTTATTCACAGGAAGTAAGGATACTCAGTTTCAGCTACAGAGCAGTTTCTCACAAACAAGTCTTTTCTAGGTGGAGAACCTAGAGGCAGTTTACTTGGGTTCCCAAGGAAATAGAAGTCCTTTTTTAACAGACTAGTCACCTGTTCAGGCCATGATCTGTGTTTCTTCCACACAACTGTCCAGACCTACTTTTGATTATACGTGCTCCTCTGAGAGGAATGTTTCTGAAATACAGTACTAAAAGTAGAAGGATCCATTCTGAGAACAGGCCATTATTTTCTATTTGCCTTTGTTGAATCTACATTTGCATGCAAAGCACTGCTAGTGTAACTTAGTTGAAGGATATGAATCTTTAATGCATACCACCAATCATCACGTGTTAAGTTTTAATGTTGTTGTCCTTTTAAAGGCATTTGTCATTGCTTAACTTAGATATTTTCTTTTCTAATAAATTGTGTGTAATGATTTTAGTGCAAAGAAGATGATATATTAATGTCTGTAATTGGAGTACCCACACTTCAACTCATGTGTGAGCTGTTTGAATCTACTTCAGAAGAAAGCTATTTTATTTTTCTAAGTCTGAAGTCTCCTAAAGCCACTTCACTATTTTTCTTGTTGTGCTCTTTGTGACTGGGAATTTGTAAGTCTAAATCTTAGAAAGAGTGTTTAGTGTGTTCTTTCTTTATCCTTCTGTTGGACTGAATACAACAGTGAAGCTACATCAGTTTACCATGTTGAGATCTTGGATCTTGTCAGTCTGGTCACATACTAACTGTAATGGAAATGTGTTGTTTTACACCAGGTAGAAAATCTAACAATAAGGCAGGTAAAAACTTACTCCAAATCTTGTTTCATTTTTCTATATCCTGGATTTACTGCCAAGGTCTAATAGACAACATTAATTTTTGAGTGGTATTTTCCATCTGACTGAACTCCTGGAAATTCTTTCTTGAATTCACATTTTTAGGGATTTGTCATCTTTAGTACTTTTCTAATTTTTACCTGAAGAATATGACTATAAAAGAAGCAAAGTTTTTGTGAGGTCCTAACTGCATTAACTGTAGCTTTTATCTTCCAAAGAAACAAGTTTTAACGTTGTTTTCTTTTTCTTTCTTCTAGGTCTACAAATGGCATTAACAGCTCATATACCTACATCCCCCCATTCAATTCAGATAACCAAGTCAACTAGACAGACAGAGTCAGAAAATGACATTTTATTTGAAAAACTTTTTTATGACAAGTAAGTAGAATACTTGACTGTAGACAAAGCTGTGGTGCGTTTTTGCTGTGCATCTTCATTATCGTGTTTTCATTAGGGGGAATTATGTTTACTGTTTGAAGTTATTTTCTGATCTTTCAAAAATTATACTTGAAAATCTAGTTCTGATTTAATGACTCCTTTATATTTCCAGAGGCACTGATGAAAAAGAAGAAACACAGGAGAAACTGCTGTCTGGAAATGACATTCTGCAGCCCTTGAGTCAGGATTCTGTGCAGAAAGAGCCCTGTGTTTCTTTCTCAGTTACAAAGCATATGCTCCAGAGCATCCTGGATTACAATAGCAAATACAAACTTCACCTAAAGCTTATTTTCCATGAGGCAGTAGGCAGTTTCAATCCATGGCAGATTGCTGAAAGGTATATGAACTACCTGTATTTTGGAAGTGAATGTATCAGCTGGTTTTTTTTTGTGTTTTTTGGTTTTCTGTCCTTAATTCTTACCACAAGAGGGCATTATAGATCTTCCTATATAAAATAAGTGTTAAAGAATGTTTAGAAGAAACACTCCCCTGCTATGCTAAAAAGATCTTGGATACAGTAGCTTTATTATATTTTAGAATATTTGCAAAACCCTGAACATAAACTTTTTGGAGGCCAATAAAGAATTGTGTTTTTATGCTAAAATGATTTTCCTTTCTTCTATGCCCGCTGTTACCTGTAGGCCACTCAACTCATTTTTCCTTAAGCCTTATTGCTCTCTGTAAGGCCTGATTTAGTGGCAACTAAAATCAGAAGATGCTCTTTATTTACTTCAGTGACGTTGTAATGAGCATCACAGTATATTAACTATTACTCCTAAAGCAGAATTTGTATATAAGAGGCATATAAGAGATCACAGCTTTGTTATCACTGGTATGAATTAATGAAGTTCAAAATCTGACCTCAGCCTTTTTTCTTTTCTCCCCTTTACCTCAGTCTTGCTGAGGAACTAACAGAAGAAGCCCTGTTTGATGTGGCAGCAGAGCTGCAGGTTGTTTGTGAGGATTATGCAGAAGCTGTATTCACATCAGAGTTTTTGCAGCCAGCACAGTAAGTGCTTTCAAATCTGCCTTTCCCATTACCAAATGGATCAACTTCAGTCAAACAGTTTTATCAGACAATCTTATATTTCCTATTTTTACTTGTTTCTTGTTTTTTTTGTTTGTTTGTTTGTTTTGTCTGTGGGATTTTGTTCCCTAAATGAATTAAATCCAACAAGAATTCATCTCAGGTTTTTGTAAAACCACAATCATTATGTTTTTCATTTCAGACTTCGTGGGTTTATCAGGACTATCTTTTTGTTGTTGTTGTTTCATTTCTTTGGTTGGGATTTCAGTAGAATAATGTAAACTGTTACAGGTGTAACATTTGATGTTTTGATAGGTATACACATCCCTTTGTTTACCTGTGATAACTTCATTCTTTTTTGTGTGTGAACTACTGATGAGAATAAAATACTGAGAAGGAGACACTTTTATCTATGGTTTAAGCTATGTCATAGACTTATCTGCGCTGGGCCTCAATTTTCTTTCAACTGAGAGAATCTCACCTACCTACCTCACAAAGGAGTTACGGGTTTTAGTTAATTTCTGTCAATAAAATGCATTGAATTTGTCTGATAGTTGTGTTGGAAGAACAGTTCATTATTGATATGACTCTAAAACCCAGATGGAAAAGTCAAGAATAAAAACTGTTGGATTTGCTCTTTTAAGGCTTTATGCGTTGTATAATAAAGACACTCTCTGACCACCATGAGGAAGGATTAATTTGTTTTAGAATGTGGAAATCTAAAGGAAGGATTCTTATGGCACAGTGTACTCTTACACTGGCTGTTTGTAGAGCTTGCATTCTTATATAGTGAACTTCTGAATGAAGTACTTGTGTTTGTTTTAGAATGTCACTAGTATATTGTGCACAGACAGATGAATCCTTTCAGGTGGAAAGGATGGTGGAGACTTTCTTCCTTGTATCTTTAAATTAGCTTAAAATAATTAAACCCAGCATTTAGTGATCCACCCTACATTCTTTATCTTAACAATCCCATTAAAATCAAGCAAAATAAATGAAAACTGTCATTTCTGCAATATTAAATTATTTTGTTAAATTCAAGTAGTCACTTGCACTAGTTTGGGTTATGTCTGGAATGAGCAACAAGAAAGATCTGTGGTACTATTTTGGGGAAGAATGAGCTTAGCCCTTGAGGTAAACCAACAAACAGTACAACAGTTTGTATCCTTTGACTAACTTCTTTTCTACAGTAGTGTTGCACTCATCAGAATAATTTAACCTTCTAATATGATTTTTATCTCCTCTTATTTGAACATTATTTTCTTAAAATGATTGTTTTCATTGAAGACTGTTTTACTGTTTTGTTTGTCTTGAATTTTACACCAAATGTAACAATGTAAATATTATTACTGATGTGTGACTTTGTGTGATTTCTGAAATTCTAAAAACCACCTTTTGCTTTCTGTAGTTGTATACATAAGTCTACTTTAAAATAAAAAATAATAAGTAAAAGTAGTGTCTGTATCTGCATGTATGTTCATGAAAGTATTGTCAAGGTATATTGTTTTTTAATAAACAACGTGTCTAGTATAGGACTAAGCATATTTTTAGGTTAAGATATCTTCCTTCTCAAAGCATTTGGAACAGTCAGCACCCAACCTGGCAGCTTTAAAAGAGTCGGACTACCCTATTTCTTCAGTGTAATGTGATTTTCTGACAAAGTAAGTATGTTTTCTCTGCTGTGGGTGGTATCTGATAATGCAAAGTGACTTTTTATTCTGAATGAGATTTTGTGCTGTTTGGGTTCTTTCTTTAAGAGAAAATCTGTGGATAGTTAATGCTTTAGGTAGAAACCTTGACTTTACACTCTTCAGTCCTTCCTACGGAACTTAACTGATGTATTGTACTGACTACTGACAGAAGCAAACTAGACAATTTGGGAAGTTTCTACCCTGAACATTTTGTAATTGTAAAATTTTGAGATGAAGTGAATGCATGTCATTGTTCTTAAGGGACAAATCAGAGTCAAGCTGGATGAATATTATATATATGCATAATTTTTGTTAAGGTATGTTCGTGGAGACTGTATATGGGGCTGAACCACGTAGTCCAACCATAATATCACTGCAAGTGTTAACTGTACATCTAATTATTGTATTAACTGACATGCATTTCTTTATAGCACTGTCATGCATCTCAGTCTGTAGCTTCTTTAAAGCTAAATACTGTGTGACTATAATAAGCAGTTTCAGATTGAGAAAGTATTTTAGTTTTATAGATAGGGAAGAACAGATCTTATTGGAGCCTGTGCTGTTTGTTATTGCTGAAGGTCTTTAGGAACAGGTTAGATATCCAAAATATACTATCCTACCTGGTGTTGGTAAGGATTTCCTTCCATGGATCTTTAAGATCTTTACAGGCCCATTTTTTCTTCATTCTTTATGTATAATTTTCTTCAGTGTCAGAGCTGTGAAAGGGTAGGAACAAAAAAGAATAATTCAGTGGTAGTATAGATGTTTGGATGACTCTGTTAAATGCCAGTTGCTACAGTCACATATAGCTGAAGTAGAAGTGAGGTTGATAGAGTGGTTCAGAGTGACACAGACAACAGAAGCATATCAGAGCAGTCTGGTGCAAGGGCAGTGCCAGAGCTCAGTGCACCATGGTATTGGTATGATCACTTTCCAGCTGGTGCTTTGGGCACCTTTGGTTCCTGGCTTGTCCTCTCCTGCTACTCCCTGATAGGTAACTAGGTATTACAAGAAACAGTGAAGAAAGTGGATGACTCTGGAAGCCTTCTATGAGAACTGTGAAGACAGATCTACTCATCTGAATTCTGTGAGCAGTTCTTGTAACTCCTGAAAGCACACAATCTACTCTGTAAATATTTAACTGTAGAAATTGCATCAGCATGCGTCTGGGAATGAGATGGTTATGGCAACAGTGCTTGCTGTACCAGTGCTTTGGAGAACTAATTTTTTTCTATTAATGCTGGACTTAATTCAAACTGCCATTAATGTCACTAAGAACGTTAACACCTTTCCTCTGTTTGGTTTGTTTTATCTCTGGGTTACTCCTGGAGGCTAACTTTCTGCCATTTCTCTTTTGACTGCTTTTCTCCTACCAGGAATTTTTTTCTTATTTTTGGGTCACTTTTTGAGATCTGATTCACCAACAACAGGAGAAGGGGTTCTGTTCATAACGAATGTGCTTGCCAACTGTCAGTTTGCTTCAGTATATTTCCTCAAGGCGTGTCCTTGAAGAATATAGTAGGTTTCAAGTACATGTATCATCAGAAGACCCCACATTATCTCTAGCAGCATGCTTGAAGTGCAAGGTTGAACTTTGGTTTTAGAATGCTAGTCTGGTCTGAAAGAATGAAGCAGGTTGAAGGACAGTGGTCCTTAGCTGATCATTTGTCATCTGTTTCCTTGTGTTTTACCTGTGTGTTAGTGTTTGCCTGTTCCCTCTCACATAATAGTTTGCAACGCATAGGTAAAAGGAGTGCCTTGACTGACACGTCTACCACAGGGAGGGAGGTGTCTGACCATTGGGCCCCCTGGGCACTATTGTAATTTTAATGTGGAATGGAGATGGGGCTGGCAGAACCTGCCTTCTGATATATCTCAATGAGAAGAACTCACATAAATGCAAAGTGTTATTTCAAGCTGTATTATTCTGTGTAGAAGGAAATGCAAGCTGGTATTCAAAGTTCAGTGGTTACTTTCACCTGTTTATTGGAGTTTATGTCTCTCATGCTCACATTCCTTATTGTTTTCTCCCTAGGAAGATGTCTCTTTTCATGGAATAAGCTCAGTTGTTGCTGCTGAGGGAATTTTGACTTTTAATATTTTTCTTTTTAAAAGTTCTTTTAAGCAGCTCCCTGTTTTGCCAAGGTATTTTTGAACTTGCATAAGCTTTACAGCAATTATAACAAACTTGGCTGCAAAAAATGCTGAATTTAGTGATAATTCATGAACTGTAAGAGTTTTTCTTAAAATAAATTCCTACTATACTGCATATATGTATGTAAATCTAGCTGTAGATTCCAGCTTCATAAACAAAATGAACAACAACAAAAAAAATTCCCACAGTGTTAAGGTTGTAGTCAGTTCTAACTTTTGCTTCATTGTTCATTACTGGAGACTTGTATTTTCAGCCTAGCTGTGCCAGAGGCACACATACACATGAAGGGGTCACCCTGATGTATCCAGCCTTTGGTGGAGTGCTGCACCCAAGAGGGTGCTGCTCTTGTGGCTAGTGGTTCAAGGGACCAAGATGACACAGTTTCCTAGTGGAGGAAAGGAGCTCGGTGGATTCAAAGGATCCCTTCCAACTTCAGATGTTCTGTGACTGATTTTGTGACTGGTCACAGCTGCAGGGATGCTGGCGTTACTGGTCTCAGCCTGTTAGAGGTGACCAGGGTAAAAGGGCCTTGGTGACCACTGCAGCTTAGGGCTGTGCTGGGCAATATTCTTGGTGTTTCTACTTAGCTTATAGGAGGCATTGCACAAACATTTAATTCGTTTCTTTCTGGATCTGGGAAAACTACCTGTCTGGGTGATCCTGCAGGATGTGTACCAGCAGGAGGAGTGAGACTAGTCCCTGTTCTGAGCCTGGGTTTCTGGAGCAGGCCAGCTCTCTGGAGGTTACTGTCAGTAGACAGCCTGTGGGGAATAAATGGTCCACTGGACTGTAAGATTAGTATCAGAACTGGGGGAGGAAGGAACGGGAATAATGTAAGAAAGTGTGTTAAGTCTGACTAGCTCCTAGTCATCTGCAGTGAGATTTTTTTTTTTTCCAGGACATAGATAATATGTATTGTTTGTTTGTTTTAATGGGACTTTGTATGTGCTGGGAATGTTAACTGTTGACCCTGAATAAAGAAATGTTTTAATACTGTCATGCTATGATGTGTGACAACTTAAGGCCAGCCTAACTGTGCCACTCTGTCTCAGCTGTGAGAGTCACTTAATTAGCAAGGGCAGATCTAACTCCAGTCTCAGTGACACAGAAGGTCTCCATTCTGCAGGGTACAGACTCGGCTACCCTTGTTTCCATTGAATGTGAGCATGATTCATGCAGGTGCGTCTTGACTAGACAACCACAAGCCTGAGGTGGCTATGGCTGTGCAGCTGCTGTGCTGCAGAGCAGGAATGCTCTATAGATGGTTACAAAAATCCTGCTGCCACTGTTGGTCCTCTCCCCTCAGCATTTCAATTAGAAAATAAGATTAAAAATAGCCTACTGTTTAAAGCACTCCACAGCAGAGAGCTGGGCTGTCAGATTACTCCTAGCATTTCATTTTTGTTCTGAATGTATTCAGACTTTTTTTCCCTTCCTTCCAAAATTCCAAATACTCGGTCCCTCGTTTAGCAAAACAAATGGATTTAGTATCAAGCTGATATTGTATTTGTCATAGTTCAAATGGACTAGCAGTCGGGCCAGTAGGAGTGCTTCCCAGCAGTGCATTAAGCCACTATAGCAATGCTGTAGGAAAAAAACCACAAAACTAAACTAAAAAACAGGCTGCCTTGATCAAAAGTAACACTAGGAAGCTAATAGTGAGTAGTGCTTTCCATGTGGAAAGAATGCTCAGAGCATATCCACTGAAAAGGAGAGACCCTGCAATTTTATTACTGTATTCCTCTTTTTCTAACCAAAAAAAACCCAACCAGGCCAGACTCCTCTCAGCAGTGTGTGCCAACTGGACAAGGGGAAATGGCCTCAAACTGAAGCACAGGAAGTTCTGCACAAATGTGCATATGAATTTCTCCACAGTAAGGGTGACGGAGAGCTGGAACAGGCTGCCCAGAGAGGCTGTGGAGTCTCCGCTGCAGATGTTCAAGACCTGCCTGGATGCCTACCTGTGCAACCTGGTCTAGGGAGCTGCTTTTGCAGGGGGGTTGGACTAGATGATCTCTAGAGATCCATTCCAAACCCTACAATTCTGTGAACAGATTGGGGGTTGACTTTATCAGGACTGAGTCTCTCCCACAGCTCTTATTTCTGCAACTATTGACAGCTGCTTTGGCCATTAGTTCAACACCGCTTTCCTGCAGAGCAAGGGCTGTGATATTTTTAGCAAAATGCTCATTATTAGGCACTTGTCTGGTCTTATGTGCCTGATGTGGACTTCTCGCAGCCATGCATTCAGCGCCAGCGAATTCTGGTATCAGTCAGTGCTGCCTTGGTGGAAAGGGGCAAGATTTGTGGTACCTGGAATTAACTAAAGCTAGCAGCAACTTTGCGTTGCTTTGTTTCCTTTGGGGATCGACCCAGCAGTGCGTGCTCGCTAGCCATCTTGCCTTCAGTGTTTTTTTAAGGCCTTTGGTTTTTTCAGACACCCTCTCTTGCTCATTTAATTTGATTTATTAGCTTTAATTCCGATTATATTGTGTTATTTTGCATTTCAATATCTTATTTAGTAAATCAGCTTTCCTCCTCAGTTCATTGCTGCTGTTTTGTTTTCAGGCCCATCTCCCTTTTACCTCTTCTTCTTTCCCCTTTTCTGGGGTGTGGGTCTGTGGGTCCCCCGCTCCAATTGTCACAGAACCGGGTAGAACCAGCCATAACCCATTGACAAAAAAAAAAGACTTGAACAATGCCATCAGAGTAGTGTCACAATTTTCTTTCAGCGATTGGGTCAGAATTTGACTTCAGAATGTGTTTTCATAGAGACATTAAGGATTACTCTTGTATGTTATTGAAGGTCTGCTTTATCTGAGTAGTTGACAACAAGAAGCAGTGTTATCTGTGTAACTGGTATAGCAGTAGTACCTCCTACCCCAAGTCCCAGAATTTGCCTACAACCATGTTGTGCAAATATAGTAGTGTAGGATATATCTGGTAGTGTGGCATCACTGCAAGGTTTAAATTTCTTCTTTGTGATGTAAGTTGAAAGGATTTATTTATTTATTTATTTATTATTTTTATTAAGAACCTCTGAGCATGGTGAGCAGAGCTCTGGGAACAGGACAAAGGACAGGGAAATTTTACACTTACCTGATCTGAGTTCTCTACATAGTTCAAATTCTAAGGGCATTTTAGAGTAAGTTATTCTTTCAATAATATTAGCTAAATCTTTTTAGAGAGATACTCAGAATACAGTAGTTTTTGAAAACAGTTTGTATAGTTTGAATCTCATGCAGATGTTAATGCTGAAATTGATGCATCTTGTGTCTCCTAAGAAAGAGACTATTTGACTTAGTTCAGTGTTTTCACATACTGATAATACTATGCAAAAAATCTTATTGATAAAATCATTTTTGATAAATTGTAATGATATTCTGTTTAAAGACTGCATTGTTTTGTGTCTGCATAAACTGCTTCAGATCTCTAAATGGAAGGCAGGTTCTGTTCCTTTCTCTCCCAATGAAGATTTGAGGAGCATGAAAAAGAAATCACCTTCACTTCAATGTTGGTCTGGTTATTAAATTGAGTGCAGTTAATGAAGGACAGAGCTATTAAGATAGGTAATAGCCTCATGGGAATTTCCCTGGTTGTGTCTTACCTGCAAACTAAATTCTTCCAAGCCCCAGAAAAAAATCTCATGGAAAATTCTGTTCAGATTATTATAAGAATCTGTTTTGATGTGGCTTCTACATGGTAGTTGGCATGGAGTGTTAGGCTGACACCTCTGGAAAGTTACTGTGGTCCGTGTCTGTCCAGACTGAACACACATATGGAAAGGATGAAGACTTTTTAAAAAGATACAGTACAAGTGGAACAGTCTCTGAGTCTCTTGTATGGGTAGCTTCCTTGAGACAATGCTGAAGTGATGCATAAGTCTTGTGCTAGCCTTCAGCATAGGTGACAACAATAAGAGACAAATTTCCGTGCTTGTGTATGCTCACTCTCATGAGTTCAGGGTAGTTGCACAGGTATAACAGAAAGCAAAGCTCACTGCACGCTTGCTCTCAGTGAATAACATGGAGAAGACATGCTGCTTTGTTTATCCCTTTCATGCTGTTGTCATGACAGCTTTTATGATAAACATGCATTTGTCGTACATTTGATAGCTGTAGATAATCATGCATTTTCAAATGCTTGTTAAAAGTAAGCCACAGTCTGTCTATTGTTCTGCTTCCTACTCCAACTGTTACTGGGTTAACATGAAACTAAACTAGATGTTTTAAACCTGTTTATTACTGGCCTGCTCCCTCCCAAAAGTGAGGGGGTCAGGTCACATCTGTATAAGACAGAAATGGTTTGGAAAGTACTACAGTTGTCACAGTAGGGAGCAGCACAGAGTAAGGAGTGCACTACTCTATTCAAATAGATTCCCATCTTTCAGATACTTCAGCTGAGCTAGTGTTTCCACCAGACCCATGAATATATTATCCACAGCCTTTCTCTAGGATTGCTTTATTTGGTAGCTTAGTGACACTACAGCATCTTTCTACAGCATCTTTGAGAAACCCATTGTCTGGTCACATCTTTCAAATGGGACTTGAAATGAAACAGTAGAGGCAGTGAGGCTCCAGCCCAAACTTTCCACCATGGAGCACAGTCACCCATAGATGGTGTAACATAAATTACAGTTAGCTTACTGGCACTTGGCTTTGGAGTGAAAATTACTGGGAGTTGTGATTGTTCCACTTAAGCTTCAAACAAAGCCATTTAACCTTCTCTGGGGTTTGAAACACTGCTCTCAGCAGTATTTGCTTTGACTGCTTGAATAAGCTGTTTAATAAATCCAAAGCAAATTGAATATTTATGTTCGTACCTACCAACTTAAGATGGAAAGCCTATAAGTTGCTTTAGGTCTCTGTTGCATTGTTTGCTTGGCTCTCAAACTGTATGTTCCCTTGGGCAAAACTTTTGTTTATTGAGCTTTATTTGGTGGTGTACCGATGCACTCTAACTAAATGCAACCCCTCAGAGTCTTTCTGCCTGTCTCCTCCCGTTATTCCTCTAAGACAGGCATCTACTTCTTAAGGTGAGTTTCTCGCAATTCTTGAGAGATTGGGAGGAGCTGGCCGCTCTCTTTTCGCTACGGTAGCGTCAGAGAAATGCCTCTAGCGAGGGTCGCGAAGGAAGAGGAAAACAAGTTATGCCCTGAAAGTTCCCTAGTTCAGCTTGCGCAGCAGAGCACTGACTTACAAGGCAGTGCCTTGCAGCAATTCAGCAGCGGCATCCGCGCGGGGCTTGGCAACGGGCAAAGCGGCTCTGCAAGCAGGCTGCCGGCAGGAGCCGCGCGGGAAGCGCTGCAGCAGCGACTGAGCCGCGCGCACGGTGAGCCCCTGGCACTACGCACCGGGGCCCTGTGACGCCCCGGGCTGCCGAGAGGGTTCGGCTCAGGGCGGCGCGGGCCGTCTCCCGCCCGCTTCCCTCCTCTGAGGTGCGCCGCCGAACGCCGGGAGCCCCGCCTCGGACACCGGGAGGGACGAGCGGGCGGGCTACGGGCCTTGAAGGCTTCCGCTCCGCACATCGGCGCCGCCAGAAGCGTGCGGTCTCCGGCAGTGGCCGGCGGCGGCCCGGCTTCTGGGTTCCGAGCAGCCGCGGCCCGCGCCGCCTGGACTCGGCCGCATGGCGCGTGGGAGCCGCGCGCTGCCCCTTTAACGGCGGGGGCTGCGCGGCGGGACAGGGCGGTGCGGGGGCCTCCGTCGCGAGCAGATGGGGCGGTGGGGCGCGCGGTGCCGGCGCGCCGGGAGGGCCCCGCGGCCGAGCAGCTGACGCGGCCGAGCGCGGCGTGGCCCGGAGCAGGTAGCCCGGAGATGGCGAAAGCTCTGCGCCCAGGTGAGCGTGTGGCAGACCGTGGGGATGGGGCGGCGGGGATGGGTGGCCCTGAGGGGGGAGCTGGAGGCGCGTACCGAAGGGTGTGCGCGGAATCCTTTGTGGGGTCGCAGTGCGTTCGTTCGAGCGGGGCTCGCGCTGCCTTCGGCGCCTGTGCCGAAGACGTAGGGTGCTGTGTGGGGTTGTAGGGACATCGCGATGTCCGTCCGTGCGCTCCTGGCGCTGGGGGAACGCCGTGGCCCGCTGCAGCCGATGCGCGCCGCTGCCTGGTCTGGGAGAAGCAGAGTGGGACGTGGTAGCCCGGGCTCCTCTGCAAATAGAAAAAGTCTGCTGGTTCGGTAGTACCTGCTCAGACGGAAGGCAGGAACAGCCCATCCTACAACCTCGTAGGTTCACCGGTTTTGCTTTTCCTTCCCCAGAGACTGGGCAATTTGGAGGAAGTTGGCACTCTAGGGTACAGGCTGGAAAGCTTGGAGACAGTGGGTGGTGCCCCTGCACCAGGTGGCACGCAGTTGGTACGCATGAACAGTGAGAAACCTCTCCCTGTTGCAGTGCTAGGTTTCTTTGAGGTTGCACACGTAGCCTCCTGCTTTGGGAGGGTGAAGGCCTAATTGTGCCATGACTGAATGCCTGTTGGTTTGCACGTGAAACTTACCAAGTGTTCACTGCCAGCACTGTTACCTGCATCTTCACATCGGCATGGTGTTATTACAGCTAAAACTGAGTGTTTTCTGCCAAACAGGATTCCCCCCTGTTCTTGGATAGACATGAATTGGTGGCAGCCCTAAGAAATAGTACTCAAGAATATGAGAGCATCAGTCACTTCAGAAAATGCAAGGAACTGGATGTAGAACTAAATGATTGGTTTTATTCTTTGATAAATTAAGGATTAATTGAAGTGGAAAAAGACACATTTTTATTCATTTGCTGTAATTTTAACTTTGGTAGGAAGATAAGGAGGTGGTGTTTTTGCATTCAGTGATACTTTGGTATTCTGTTCTGCAGACATGGCGTGCTTGTTCATGCACGACTTTGCATGTGGATTTTCCAGGATAGCTCTTCTCTTGTGCATGATTGCTTCCACACACTTTGATAGGTATAGTGTGGCTTTTGATGCCAGCTTTATGTTGTCGTTGCTTTTCATCTTAAATAAATTAAATGTACTGCTTTTATAAATTGAGTCTGCTGAGTTTATATATGAGCTGGAATATGCACAAATACAGAAATATGATTGTTGTGCTTGTACATTCCCTGCATTTCTGCCACTATTATTTCTGTGGCAGAAAGGCCATTGTTCTAGCGGCTGTTAAATGTGTTGCTTGTTCACTTTTGAATGTCACACTTGCTTATTAAGGGCTTCTACAAGCGGTCAGCTGGACATATCCACCAGATCTTAAGTGACTGGAATGAAGTCCTTGCAAAGAAATGCTCAGTCACATACAGGATTGTAAGTTGCGGAGCATATCGTGGCAGCTGCAGATCTAGCTGATATGTCCCTGTGATTGATGTGGTAGCTGTTCTTGATATTCTATTTCATTTTTGTAACAGCAGTGACTCAAAAGTACCAGATCTTTCACAGAAGGCAAAAATGTCTGCACTGTGAAAGTAGAGCCTTTCAGATGTGATGCAGGCAGTCCACCTACAGTCGTTGCAGGAAAAGGTTAGAGAATATTCATATGTTCCTTGTTTTGGAGTGTGGAGGAGGTGGTGATGCTGCTGAGAGAAAGGGTGGAGTTAATTGCTGCTGTGAGAGCACTGGCATCTGAAGCATCAAGAAACAGCTCTGAAGGATGTACTGTATTTACAGAAAAGCTTAGTTTAGTGTTTGGAGCCTGAACCACAATGTTCAACCTCCTCTCTCTCTTCCCCTGTTTCACTGGTGATTCCATAAGGTGCAAGACTGAAAATGTCACTGGTACCTTAAAATAGGGGCTCAAAGGCCTGCACAACTTAGTTTCTTTTTTTGTTTTGTGCTCTCAGTGAGCCAAACATATATGTACCTATCCATGCCATCTGTTGCAGAACTGTCAGTTGAAGGATATACGTAATAGGTAACAAGGGACTTTTAGTCACTGAAATGCTGTTACTGGAAAGGCACAGAGCGAGGAGATGGGTGAGAGGAGCTGCTAATATTGGATATTTCTGCCCACAGAGGTGTCTGGATTGTTCTTCCAGTTAGCTCTTTTTCTTCATAGCAACAGAACCTGCTTTTTTTTGTGAAACTTCTGTCTTCAACTGAGTCTGTGGCTGAGTCAGCTGGGCTCTTTGCTCTCATTTTTATTTTGATACAGATTCAACCACAGTGAGAATAAAGAGATCCTTTCTCACCCCTGTTTTAGTTTCCTGCTGTCTCATGGATTCCTCACCTGGACTCACTGTCTTTCTTCTTTTGTCTCTGTGTGCTGTCCTCTGAGGGCTCTCTCAGTTTCCCCTACTGACCACCCCCTGCTTATCTCCATGTATGCTGCTTACTTCCAACATCAGTTTTTGCTCGATCTAAATACAAGGGGCTGTCATCATCTCCCCCTTTTCTTGTCAGAACTTTCAAGTCCAAGCAGTATGTCCTGTAGTTAAAATTCATGTATTTTAAAATACATCTTCAGTTTTGTGTTTGCTGTAGAAGAAATAAAACATAACTAGAAAATAACAGTGTATAATTTTGACCTCAGGTAAGACTCAGTTCTGTAGTTCCTAGGTAACATTGTGTGGGTAACTCATTTAAATCACTTGTAGGGTAGGAAGGATGCATCTGAAACCCGCAGAACAGAAAGAAGTATTATGCAACAAGAGAGGTCTTTCTACCCAGCATTTATTTTCAAATGGAAAATGACTTGTGCTTTTCAATTTTATTAGATAAACCTTCCCTGAATTCAGAGAGGATGCAGCTCTGAAACAAGTTTTGGTAAGCAGAAAGGCTTTAATCTGTGCAACAAAGTCAATTTTTGACTAATTCTTTTTGAGGTTAGTTCAGTCTTCAGTAATTTACTAATACACTGAGTTTTCAGTTGCTATCAGAATATAGCTCTACTGAATAGGTTGGTGTGATAGTAATAACCAAGAGTGTTACTTTAATGTTTACCTGTCTGTGGCTTGTGCTTATGTCTAGATTTGATCAGCAGATGTTTATTATCATGTACAAAACATGGTGGACTGCTGGACCTGCTTCAAAGCTTGATGAAATCTATGACTGTGACACTGATGTGAACTGCGTTGAACGGGTTTTGCAGTAAGGCCCACTCACAAAGTGCTTGTGCTGACCCTGCCGGTGAAGCTCTGCTGTAATAAGCAGCGATGACTCATTTTCAAGTCATGGTTCTCATTTTCAAGGTTGGAAAATACCTATAAGATCATCCTGTCCAAATATCCACCTATCACCAGTCATTCTCACTAAACCATGTTCCTGAGCACAATGTCTAAATGTTCCTTGAATACCTCTAGGGTTGGTGACTCCACCACCTCCCTGGGCAGCCCATTGCTGCGTGACCACTCTTTCGGAGAGGTATTTCCTAACATCCAGTCTGAATTTCCCCTGGTGCAGCTTAATGCCATTCCCTCTGATTCTATCACTAGTTACATGAGAGAAGAGGCCAACCCCCAGCTCACCTCAGCCTTCCTTCAGTTAGTTATAGAGAGCAGTAAGGACTCCCCTGAGCCTTCTCTTCTCCATACTGAGCAATCCCAGCTCCCTCAGATGCTCCTCATAAGGCCTGTGCTCCAGACACCTCACCAGCTTCATTGCCTCTCTCTGGACGTGCTCCAGGGGCCTTACGTCTTTCTTGCGGTGAGGTGCCCAAAGCTGAACACAGAGATGTGTGTATGTGGAACTAAGGGACATGGTTTAGTGGTGTAGTGTTAGGTGCTAGTTAGACTTCATTATTTTAAGAGTCTTTCCACGAGTTATAGCATACAGGAGCATAAGTAGAAAATTCAACATCTCTGCACAGTGCTTAAGATGGCTCTGCTCAGGACAAACCCACACTCAGCTGTCTGCATAACAAGTGAATGTAGGAACTAGCAGTACTGTACAAAAGGAAGTAGTTTAGCCAGGAATCTTTGCTTCTGCTTCTCTTCGGAGGAAAGCCTCTGTCCATTTCTGTGGACTACGTTGCGTGAAAGTATTTGTCTTGTGTCCTTACTGTCAGTCTGGTGTGTTGACTCCAGTAGCATCTGGAAATTAGTGTGTGTACTTCTAGCTTACACATGTGAGTGACCTGCAGGTTAGCGATGTGGGTTTCTGTTATAGGCATTGTTTTTCTGGATAGTTTACTCCACCGCTCTTAGAAACAGTGATACTGATCAACTGAAATAAAACGTTAATTGCCGCCCTGCTTTCAAAAAATGCTGAAATCTGTCTGCTGGGAACCAGTCAGCAGGTCTGAGAAATACTTAGAAGCATCAAATGTCATCACCAGAGAGGTAGCCTATATTTTTGATTAAGTCTGATCTTTTCTTTCTCAGAAATGAAATAATAAAATATGCAGCAGTTGATGCTGTAATCAGTGACCCCAGGCAATGGCAATGCCTAATATAATCAAGGAATAGTTAATAGAGTCCTACAGAAGTGGCTAATGCTTAAGCTATTGGCACAGAACGCAGCAGACTTGATAAGTCTATTGTACTAGAGCAGTGTGTTGCAGTCCAGCTGGCAAATAAATGTGAATAACTGCTGCAGCTAGCATATGTAGACGTACTGCCAGCTGTGGCTATGTTAAGGTTGTTTCTAAATCTAGAAGCATTCCTAGTGAAATATAATAAAGCTGGTGCTGCCAAGGGCTTTTTTGGTAGCCAGACTTTTTGTAATCCATTCCATCCTTATGATAAGGCTTATACTAGTGTACTGTGACCAACTGCAGAGGCTGCAAAGCAGGCTGGAATCTGATTCTGATAAATCTGGGCACCCACTAGGCAGTATTGACTTTCTTAGGAAGGAGTCCAGTAAAAAGAGGTGATAGAGTGGAGAAACAGTCAAGTCTTCTCCTTGTCTCACTGCTAAGTACTGTAGAGAGAGAGAGAGAGCTACTGTTTGAAATGGTTACTGTCTGCAATCACAAACATCCTGAATTTGTGTGCTGTTGCCCCACGGTATAGAATCCTACTGCAAGTACCTTGCTCTCTTGATTTTATGACAGAGCCCATGACCGAACATGGGCTTTTCTTCCTTCATCTGATCTACATGTAAATTGCCCTTTTTGTCTTACTTATTTTTCAAGTTTCTGGCTCTGCAGGGATCTGCAGCCATTTGTTGTGTAACAGGGTCACCTAAGTACTTCGTACATCCATTCCTTTCTTCTCATTTTCCAACTCCCAGCATGAGATATGCTGTGTGCTTGTGCAAGGTTATGGTCAGCCCAGGGGAAAAAGACATTTTGTTTCTAAGGTGGTCAGGAAGAATAGAAAAGTGACTTCACAGTTCTGATGGAATTTTTTTTAACTTTGTACTTAGAGGTGGAGATAAGAGTATGATCAATGGAGGTGATGGCTAAGTTTCCCAGGTAGTGGGGCTGAATACACAACTCCAATTATTTTGAGCTGTGTTTAAACATTTAATACAGAATATAGGAATGCAGCATTGGTCATAGTGCCTCTTTGTGCGTGTGACTTTCCAGACAGTGCAGCTAGCTATGTGAGCAGACCAGTTCATGACTTTATCCAGCTGGGCCTTGAAAACTCAAAAAAATGATGATTGCACAGTTCTGAGGAGCTACTTCAATGAATGTTCTTCTTCTCTGGAAGACATCTTTCTTAAAGCTGGTATGCAACTTTCACTACTTCTTATGCCCAGTGTCTTCTGTCCTTGTCCTGCGCTGCTGTGAGGAGTCTGGCTCTGCCTTTGTTATTACGGTGGATTTGATCTCTGCTTCACCAATGTTTCGAGGAGTGTTTATTGTCAATGTAGGGCAATATATATGTTGTAGATGTAAGGAGGACTGATGTAATTAAGTAGCTCTGGTTTTCTAGTTACAATCAGCCTGAGTTATGTGTAACCCTTTAGAAGTACTGTCAGTGTATTTGCTATTGTACCTGTTTTGATGGGGTTTTGACCTCTTGCCTTGACAAGCTGTGAATGAAAGCAAAGGTCTCTGGCAAAGCAAAGTTCTCTGATGGAAAAAAAAAACCTCTGTGAATAAATTTGAATGAATGAGTATTTATTAGTTTGTCTGTAAATGTGTGAGCCAAATAGGATGGCGTTTCTCTCAGAAGTAAAGTGTAATTTGAATAGGAACTACTACCATGGTGAAATGTTGCTTGAGGTCTTGGAAACAAATATTGTACCGTCAGAGTGTTGGAATTGAACAACCTGTTGAGTTTCATATGCTAGAATTTATCTTTTCATTATCTCCATTAAATGAAAGTGATGCAGGCTCATCTTCATTGAAACAAGGTTTTGGTTAATTTTTGATAAGTGAAAACAAGAAGTGTAATTTTTATGCTGTCTTGAGAATCCTTTTGATTGGGTGCACTGTTCCTCTTGAACTATCACCACCAGTGTTTATTACTGTACTTGTCCTTTTAAGTCTGACACAGAAGTGAGAATTCTCTTGGGTTAATGTCAGTCTGTCTGTATTTCCAGCTGGTCGCGGATTCATTGGTGATCAGTGGCACATGCAGAACGTCCTCAAAGACTCTGTGGAGAGCTCTGATGATGAGTTCTTTGATGCTCGAGGTCAGTGCAAAGTTTTGATTTACTCTCCCTATTCTTTTGCCAGTTTTGCTGCAAGTGAGTAATCTTGTTTTGGAATGGACTGACAACATTGTTCTCATGAGACTGAGGTATGATTTTTGAACAGACCAGTTTGTCAGAGATGGGTGAAGTACTGGTGTGGATGAATGAGCAGCCATGAACTGCATGCATATGCTATCAGAACAGTATGGAGTGTATTCAGTTGTATCTTTCACTTCAAGCCTGTCTGAAGCAGGAAAATACTACTTTTAATTACTTGTTAAAATTGTGGTATATAATAAACTTAAAAATGCTTATGATTATAGGACATAGCTCCATTTTCAGGCTGCAATGAATGTTCAGCCACCAGTATATGACTAATAAAAGTCCTACTATGTTGACCAAGATTCTTCTTACATCTGGGAAAAAGTTCTTATTCATGTTCTGAGAAGCTCATATAGTTTGACTGTTGTGGACTGTTTTGACTATAGTATAGCTTATTTCATTTCTTGAATGAATGTGAGTATATAATCTGTATGTCTGTTTCATAGAAAAAAATTAACAAGTCAGTAGTTTAATGCTGTAAGTATTTTCGCTTTTTAGAAACTGAAGAGGGAGAACTGTGAGTTGGGCAGGGCGGGTAGGTTACATTAAATTTCTTTGAGCTGTTAGGAAAAAACAAAGATGTCAATTCTAAGGTTGTTCTGATCTTCGGTGCTTGCCTGGAGTGGGGAAGGGGGAGGGAATTCTAACTGCTAAGTTGTTATTAAACACTTGAGTGATGTGTTCCCAACTTGGTTTTTAAGTAACCTACTCAAGGTAAGAGCAAATAGTCAACAATCCTCTCCCTTCTGGTTTTCCTGCGCAAAATTTATGTAGTGTATAGGTATACTTCAGGATATGTCAGTAAGCAGGAAGTTTCTCTGGAGAGTCTTGCCTATGCTAACTTAGGCTGCTTATTTATCTCAAAGTTATTAGTTTTAGTTCTGAGTGGTGTTCTGCTGTTCATCATTGCAATTTATTCTGTTCTCCTTTGTCCTCGTACAGAAGAGGTGGTGGAAGGAAAAAGTGCTATTCTCATTGGCATGAGCCAGTGGAACTCAAATGACCTTGTTGAGCAGATAGAAACAATTGGGAAGCTGGAAGAAAATCAAGGTACTGTTTAGCTTGCCTTACATATCTATTTAAAGTTAAGGAAATGGGTGCTGGACATGTAAATACTCAACAGAAATAAAAGGTATAGTATTGCATAGTTAAAAGTAACATTTTAGTGTTGGAAAATGAATTAATGTTCTGTTCTAGGAAGAAACTTCTTCTCTGATAGGCCAAGTAGCATCATAAGTGTAGTTGCTTCATTGGGACTGTTTTAGATTCAAAGCTCAACAACCGCAAGATGGTTTACAAGTCTGCAGCCTGTATTTTCATTGTTTCCTATGATCAGTGTACATTAAATACTTTTTAGTCATCATCATTAGTTTATTTTTATTCATAGAGTAAGTCCCTGTGACTTAAACCTTCTGAAGGCCTCTTTTAAAGTCAGTAAATCATTGTGTAAAACTTTCAAGGGGACATACTTTCAAGAATATTTTGAGACAGCTTTAGCTTAATTAATTAATTTAGGTAATACACCATTGATGTGAGTGAGAAGCGAATGCTGATACACCATGTCTCACATGTCTCAAATGCAGTGGTACCACAAATGTGTGAATTCAGAACTCTGAAAGAAAAAGTAAACTGAATTATCTGTAGCGTTATATGATGCATTTTATTTTCTTCAGACATGCTAGAGGAAATAGAAGTCTGTTTAAATTCAGAAAACTGTGCAGCGTGCATTCACAGCCTCCTCCCCACATGTAAGGGAGAAGGTGTTAAACAAGGTGGGAGGATTCTCATCTCATCTGGGATTTTGTCACTATCTCTAGAAGGGTTAACCTCCCCAAAGGACTAATCTTCTAGTCTTCAGCTGAAGTAATTGTCCTTTAGTGAAATGTTGCAATATTTAATTACTGTGTAAATTCCACTGAGGAATAATAGGAAGAAAAGACATAATCTTAAGACGACCTAGCACTTCTAGTTCATAATTGCTTTCTTTTAACAAAAAAAAAAATTGCCATAGTTTTACCATGCTATAGTTCTTATAATGAACTTATTCTAGTGTGTGTTCCTTCTCATTACCTGACAGTAGTTGTGTTTAGGCGAAGGCTGAAATGCTGGACTCAGCAGTATTACTGTTCCAGAAAGGCACATATGACAAACAGCATCTGTGCTGATACAGTACACCTTTGCATAAGGACTTGAATCTTGTTATAAATGTTGCTGTTTGGAGCAGAGGACTCTGTAATGCATAGGACTGCAAAAAATCCTTATTGTTCTGTTTGTCCATAGAATGTGAATCTTTCTGTCTTGAAACTATATCTGTATCTTAACTCCATAGATGTCTGTGAAAGATGAGGCACACAGATATTTATGCAATCAGTTATGTCTTTCTTCCTTTCAGGTGAATTATATAGAGCATCTTTAAGAAAACAAAAGTTACCTCCACAAGGCAGTATTGAAATACGAGAAGACAATGAGGTGAGATTGTTTCCCAAAACAAACTGCTGATTTCCAGGGTGCAGACATGTTGAAATACTGTCATATTGCATTGTGGAATTATAAGCCTTTTTGATGGTTTAGTGCTCCTTCTTCTTGTTCAATAAGTACACATGCAATCACTGAAAATCGAACCAAGTTTTTTAGATAATGCATAATTAACTTGGGTAGAAATACGATCTGTATCTCTCAAGAGACATCGTTATGTCTGCATAGTACTTCAGCGCAAATGAATATTTTGAGAAGCAGGTTCAGCAGCAGTCATGGAATTGATAGTAACAGAATTACTTCTTTAGAAGATGGGAAGTATCTAAACTAGTTGCGGTACTTCCTGTTTACCAATTAAGGTCATCTGCTCCCATGTGGAACAGGAAACAAATTCCTACTTCACTGTTTTTGAAGAATCCCAATCCTAAAACCCCCTGGAAATTATGATAGTCTTTCACTTTGAATGCCCTTTCCAGTAGTCCTTGAGCCTCTTGCCTTAGTCATGCATGGGCTGTACTTCAGAGGCAAATTGTTTTCATTCCCTTTGATTCCTTCTGTGAAGGATACCTGTTAAATTCAGCTATGCTGAGACACTTTTTGTAACAGTGACCTGAGCAATACTGACCTACTTGAATTTTTCTCTCTGTTTTGAAGCTTTTTGTTACATCAGTCTGTCATGTCAGCAGTGCTACTTATTTACAAACTGGCATTGGCATATAGAAAGAGCTACTCTTATCTTTTTAAAGGGAATTAAGTTTCTCTTTGAATAACTGGATTGGGAATAAATGGAGATGGAACCTTAAAAATACTCATTCTACTTGCATGCATGTCCAGTACTTAAGAAGGCATGTCAGCTACATGCCTTCAGGAGATGAATGTGAGTCATAAAATGAGTAATTGTATTGGAGACTAGAAACTGTGTGCTTACAGAAATAATGGCTGTGTGGAACAATTTAGAGTTCTCTCTTTCAACCATTTCTCTGTCACCATTCTACGTGCTGAATTACATCTTTTTTTCCTTATCTAAGTCAGTGTTTCCACCACAATATGTGCCTCCCCACCTGCACATCCTGATAGCCCTCCTAAACTACAGGCTGAAGTATGTGTGTGTGCAGTTGCTTCTTTGTTAGTTTTTCTCATCTGACCCTCGCCCTTTCAATACTGATAAACATTGATCAGATCCTCTGTCAACCTTCTCATTCCTAGGCTGAACAGAACCAGAACTCTTAGCCTTTCCTTACAGGAGAGGTGTTCCATGCCGCAGCTGTCTCTGCAGCCCTCTGCTGGACTCTCAGTATCAGTTCCATGTCTTTCTTGAACTGGAGAGCCCAGAATTGGATGCAGTTGTCATGGTATTAGTCAGTTTCTTCACAAAAACGTAATACTGTACTGGTAGTTGCATTCCTGAGGGATATATGTATCTGAATTGTGGCATGTTTTTAGAAGGTTCTGTATAAACACATTAATCGATCCAGTTTTTGCCTTAAGCATCTTGCAGTTCAGATAATCTGGTAAAATAATGGAAAAGAGGCATAATCTGAGCACAGCAGATAAAGATACAGATGGGTCTATTTGATTACAATCAGTTATAGTAGAATATAAAATAATATAAATTAATTTAAAACACCTTGCTGGAATTACATGGAGTTTATTTCAGAGTAGAATATCTTGTTATTATATTTCAACTGCTTTCTCAGTAAGTCACCTGATTTTCCTGATCTTATAATGTATTAGTAAGTCCTTCTTTGAGTGAATATGACTTGTAGAATCTACAGAAGGAAAAAAACCCCTGCATCTGTGAAACATGAAAAAGGTTGTTCCAAAGGTTGTTTCAAGTAGATAACATCTTGTTTTTTCTGCAGAGCACATCACTTCACCTTCCATGGTAGATTGTTGTCTGTGTAAGCATGCATTCACGTGCTCATAAATTTATTTATGAGATTTATGGCTATCAGCACCAGTACAATTTTTACTCTTTCAGTAAATGTCTGGGTAAGTTAATCCTACTTTTTTTCATTTTAATATTTTGTCAATTTCAAGAGGGTGCTGTTGTCAAAACTCTTATCACCTTCTTCTACTTGATGCTTCTATTGGCAGAAATGAAAATATCCAGAAACATTATCATTTGCTTTTCTTTTGAGATCCCATGATAATTTGAGATAAACCTTTCCAAAAATGCAGCTACCCAATTAACAATACCTAGACACTTACTTAGGCTGTCTGTGGATGTTTGACATCTTCTCCAGTTTGGATATATTTCCAGTAGCTTTCGATGTTTACAAAGCTATTCATAATTTTTGTTAGTCCAAAACCTTAATCTGAGCTGCAAGAGTTTTATGGTAGAGCTTAGTGTGCTCTGCCTGATCTAGACATACTTGAATTAGATGCCATCCCCCACTCTCTCCCAAAGGCAGGTAACACAAATGATTGCTGTGGGAATGGGAAAAAAAATCAGTGCTTGTGAACATTTACACTAAATATACCAATGCTTTTTGTAAAAAGACTCTTTTCTTTCTTATTTCCTGTTTTACTCATAGGAAGGAGTTCAACACCAGAAATGCAAAACTCGTGTGCTAATTCTGATCCTACATGGAGGGAACATCTTAGATACTGGGGGAGAGGATCAAAGCAGCAAGCTGGCAGACGTCAGCACCTTCAATTCTGTCTTTGAGAAGGTGACCCAAGCCCATTTCCCTGCTGCGTTTGGCCACATCTTAATCAGACTTGTTCCCTGCCCAGCAATCTGTGCAGCAGCCTTCTCTCTTGTTTCTAAGTAAGCTGATTTTGTTTTATATTGTTTGCTTTGAAAGCCTTAGCAGTTCCTGAGATTTTCCTTTGAGAGCTGTTATAACTGGCTTCCATATCCTTGTAGTGGTAATCAATAATAGTTTACCAATTTTGGTAGCAGTAATTCTGATTGTGCTGTGGTTCTGGTACTAGTCCAAGTGATATTTTAGCTGAACTTATGTAGAATATTTTGTGGCATGAAGATTAAAATATTAAAAATCTCTTCAAAGTTTTTACTTATTTCTATGGTCTTAGTGAAGTGAGTTTAAAATACCAAATGGAATTTTCCAGTGGGCTGTTTATCTGTGCCCACTCTTTCAGTCCTGAAATTCACCTCTCAAATGAGGGAAACTTTTCAGGTAACATTTATTTCTTTAGTGATATTTTCCTTGACATAAATATTTTAAACAGGCATGTACTAATCTTTTCTGCGTGATTGTGAAAGGAAAAAGATACGTGCCTTTGGGCTTGATTCAACTCTTCCAAGAATGTAAACTAAGAGTCGCTCTGTGGTGGGAGTGTGAAGGAAAGACTCAGACTTGCTTGATTTCTTTTTTTTTTTTTTTCTAAGCAGAGGGAAACTTCTGTGTTTTTTTCTGAGAGCTCCTCTAAGTGATGGTCTCTTTTATGTCCTTTGTTGCAGTATAGCACCTGAGGTTACATTTGAACTTCTTGTAGAGCAAAAAACCTTGCAGAAGAGGAGATAATACAATTTTTTAAAAAACATATTTGGGACCTTGAGATATGATAGCAGTGATGCCTGCTATCCTGTAAAGAAAGTGAACCAGTAGAAGAAGGGGAGTTGAAGCATCAAAAGGTGTTTGAAAGATCCCCATTTAAGTGGTCCAGACCAGTAGCGTCTCCTAGGTGTCCCATAAAGCAGTGTCCACAGGGCTCAACTGTCTGCAAGAAGAGCTGGCAGAGAGGAAGGAAGGATGCATGTGCTGGCAGCACAAATGAACAGACTCCCGTCTTCTTTTTTTTGTTTTCTTTATNACTGTCTGCAAGAAGAGCTGGCAGAGAGGAAGGAAGGATGCATGTGCTGGCAGCACAAATGAACAGACTCCCTTCTTCTTTTTTTTGTTTTCTTTATTTTTTTTTATTCCTTTTTGTTGCAGCATACAATACTCAGCCAAACTGAAAGTAGAGAATTTGAATGTTTGAATGTCCAGTGGAATATTCTCTAGTGCTGGCATATGATTGGTGTTGCCTTGATATGTTCTGGCATAGAGCTGCTTGTGGTTTATCTGTTTGGAGCTGACAAAAGGAGAGATGATTCCCTGCTCTCACACTGCTGTAGCTTCATGCCAACAGCTTTTACAGTCAGAACTCCAGGAAGCAGTTGTGGAACATAAAGTTGTGGTAAACATCCCACTTAGCAAACTGTGGAGGAGGAAGTGTGTTTTTAATTACTGAAATATTTTATCAAGCATGAGCCAGATTAAGCAGTAACACAAGATTTCATTTTTGATTTGAGTGTATTTTCAATTTTCTGTATGTGCTATCAGTAGTGCATGCCAAGGTAGGGCAACCCTCTGTTTACAGTTTTGGAACAGGTTTTGTGTTATGCTGTGCCTGTGTGCTGAACATCTGAACTCAGACAAATTCCACTGTAACTTTTCATCTGAACACGTGTAGGCACTTTTCCTCCTTGTCTTGCAAATAGTGACTTAACAGAAAGGGATTTTTCAAGGGAGAAATCACTCCCAGCTAGTAAGTGCTTCAGGCTGTTTAATCTGTTCCCATCTATCTCCATCACTTTCAGTTTCCTTTCTCTCTCATAAATCAGAAAGATACTGCTTATGCAACTGGTGTGAATCTGTGGTATATGAGTAATCTGCGAAGCTTATTGCCACCATTGCTGCGAAAGACGTAACTAGGCACTAGTTTTAACCTTTATCTTTCTTTTTCCAACTAGACATCACTGACTGGATCAAAAGTTAGGCTTTTTATGGATTGATTTGATGAGCGTACATGGATTCACACTTCATACTGAAGCTTCTAAGTTACAGTAGTTGTCAAACTGGAGAATAATAATTGTGCATGTTAAAATAAATGAATAAACAAAACCCTACATTTAGGAGACAAAGAAGTCAATCTTGAAAGATATGCGTCACTGGAAGTTGGTTGTCCAGTAGTCATCTTACAGTGCTGGATAACTTTTAGTTGTTGATCTGTCAGCACAGGAAAGCAGAAAATAAAGTATACATGCCACTGCATTTTATTTCAGCTGCTCTATTTGAACTAGTTCCACCTGTAAACTAATCCTGGTCCAGCTCCAGTACTTGCTGACCGGATGTCTGCAGCACAAGGCATGCAGCTTCTCTCTCACAGAGCAGTGCTGATGTCTATGAACCTGAATACCTGTGTGCTCTGACTCCTTCACTATGCATGGAGTGTAAACTTAACTTTCTCATTATTTTTCTTAAGTTTCATATATATATATATATATATAGGCACACACACACTGAATTTCTTTCTGTGTATGTGCGCATTTGTATGTGTAACATAAACTGAGGGCAGAATGGGGTGTGATTGTGGAGTCTCCTCTGGAGACATTCAAGACCTGCCTGGATGCCTACCTGTGCAGCCTGGTCTAGGGAGCTACTTTGCCGGGAGGGTTGGACTCGATGGTCTCTAGGGGTCCCTTCCAACCCCTACAATTCTGTGGTTCTGTGCGATTCTGTTGTTTGGATTGCAGTAGGCTAAGGACTAACTACGTAAATCCCAGAGGTTTTTTTGTGTGCGTTGTAGGTTTTGTAGGCATTTAAATGGAGGTACAAAGATGAGCACTAGGTAAGTATATTGAAGTTGCTTGCCTTTGGCTTTGGATGAACTTTGGATGAGCTGAATTGTCAAAAATACTTCTTACTTTTCTTTTAGCCACTCAAGGACAGTCAGCTTACTGAATCTGTCACTTAGTTATCTAACCTGCACCTTTGACTCTCTTAATTGTTTTCTCCACTCATTAGTAAAAATCAGTCCAGATATGACTGGCATTACTGAAAAACTTGCAGAGCACACTTCCAAACTAAAATAAAACTTCCATGCTGTCAAATTTCAGCTTGCGTTTTCAGCCCTTAAACCTCCTTTTTGCAAAGTTTTACTGTGGAAACAATTGCAGATGATTTTGGTGGTAGTGCAACTTTGTTCCATCTTTTTGAAAGGATGGAACATTTGAAAAAACATTTTTATATGCTTTTGAACAATGTATCACACTTCTGTTCTAGGAAAAGGTATTTCAAAGTAGTTTCTGAATCCTATTCTTTAATGTAGTAAGTTAGTATATGGGAGAGAAAAAAAACTGAACGAGAATAATCAATTTATTCTCTTAAGTTATGTCTACTTGTATGTGCAAAAATAAGGTGGAAAAATTTTACCTTGTGTGCTTAATTGCAGGAATGCCTTGTATTGTCGTAGTCTCATAAAGCAGTAACTCCTTGATTTTTAAGCTGTTGAGCATTGTGTTAAAACGGTCCTTCTTATACTTTAATTGTAAATTGCAACAGCACAGATTATCTCTGTTAATGAATAACAATTCGTTTGCTAATGCTGTGTGCTGCCTTTTGCATTTTTCTTGACAGTAGTGTGTTCTACTTTAGCCTAAATCCTTACAGCTATGATGAAAGCTGTCTCAGCAGCAGTGAAGACCACATCCCACTGGCTGCTTTGCCCTTGCTGGCTGTTTCATCCCCTCAATACCAGGACGCAGTTGCCATGGTGATCAGTAGAGCAAACCAAGTTTACAATGACTTTCTCAAATCTACAGATGGAGTTGGCTTTAATGGACAGGTAGGTCTATTATTCGCTTACATAAAAGAAAAATTCCTTTGGAGAAACTCTTTCTTGTTAAGCTGTTTCTGATTTGCATTCATGGTTTTGAGTTAAGAGTGTGAGGGAATGGTGCTGTAAATTTGATGCATGAACATTAACTTGGGATTACTTATACAAAATGCCCTCTCAGTACTCAGTATGAGAAAGACCCTTCTGGAATCCTATGCAGAATCTAACATGGATTTATTCAGTCAGTAGAAAATACTGTACCTTCCTCAACAAGCCTTTTGGCACCTAAGCTCTTAGTAATTTTTGCTGTGAGCTCTGATAGTATACAGGAGCCTTAGCTGTGCATTAGGAGTGTATTATACTAAGCAGTGGACAGGTCTGCCAGCCCAAAGCAGCTGCAAATCTATTTTTCTGAGTTTGTCTCACACCTTCCATAGCTGAAGAGTTGGGACATCAGCACATCCCTGACAGCAAAAAGAATCCAAAATTTAATTGTTGCTTCTCTCTTGTCTCCATCAGAGTAGCAATAAAACATTTGACAGCAAAGAAACCCAGAAGTTAAATACTCAGTTGATTATTATGTTGCAGATTTCCCATGTAGCTCTGGGAAATTCATTTAATTTTTCTGTTGTTGTCCATTCCTCAGGGAAGTCACCTCTAGAATTCTTCCAGCTGACATGCGTCATGCTTATTATTACTGCTTCTCCATCTCTAGACTAGAAAAAAAAGTAGTACTTTCCTGCTTTAGAATAAATATGTTACTGCTATTCTGTGTGAGCTATTGGTGTTACGGTGATGGGGCCCTTTAGTAAGCTGGAAGCATTAATTTCCTTAAAGTACAATGACTTCCAGACTGCATAACAAGAAGGGAAAAAAAAGGTTGTATTTGGAGTGCAGTGTAATTTTTGAAGGAAAAACGTGTCTAGTTACACTTTTTCTTTTCCATATCTATAATAAAATTATGCTGTGGCATATCAGTATTTTTAGATTAAGCTTTGATTTAAGGCATTCATAATATCCACAGCAAACTATTCTTGCTCAAAGTGTGCAAACAGACAATCTGCAGTGATAGAACACTATAAAAGTTGGTATTATGTGAAAAAGTCATATTAGTTATGGAAATAATTGTGAAAACAATATTTTCAGTTAAAAATTAAATTTTATGGTCAAAAACAACTAGTATCTCTGGAGTTTATTGCAAACTCTTTATTAATATTGCATGTGCAAAAGTCTGTCCATCAACAGGTTCCAGGATTGTTAGAATGCAAAAGTTACCTTTCTGCAGACTGCAGTGGCTTGCTTTGGTCCTTAGATATAAATTTCAGTTTTACCACTGAGTAAGTCATGTACTTCTGAAATACATAATGTATATAACCTGACCTTAACCCCATGTGTCTCTTTCATATTTTGATCTTTTTTGTCAATTTGTATTGCCAGTTCAGCAGATCAGAATCTGCCTTTTTGGTTTTATGCAGCATGTGGAACAACTTAACTGCGTTAACTTAATGCCAGTGGATTAGAACTGGAATGGTAAATTTACAGAAATGTAATTAATCCCACACAAAATATGTTGCTCATTTTATTAAAGTTACTGGTTTCATATCTGTAAGTCCACATTCTTCAGTGATCTGGACTTTTTGATCTGGAATTTGACTGTAAGTAGCTGGGAGAATTCTGTGGGCCGTTTGCAACAATTCTATGATTGTCGAAACAGTCTCTGGGATAGATAATCATGGCATAGGGCATATGTCCATAGGGAAGAGGAAGTGGGAGAAAGCGGCTACACACTTTTAACTGCAGTAGGAATCAAGGTCTAAAAAACATGAGTTGGGTACTTTTCTGCGGAGTTACGATGGTTTTTATTTCCTGTAAAATACTTGGTACATCTCACAAAGTATCTTTTTTATTCCCACAGGTGTGTCTTGTTGGTGATTGCATTGGAGGAATTTTGGGGTTTGATGCCATCTGCTGTAATACTAATAGAACTGACGAGAGTCAGAACAGTAGCAGGAGAGGAAGCATCAGTAGCATCCAGGTGAAAAGAAAAAATCTACTCAGCTGAAATACTATACATTTGTTCCCTAGAAGGGAAATAAGAAATTCAGGTCCATATTAAGCCAGATAAAATTTAAGGATTTGGTAAAATACAATGATAGCACAGGATTTTGCTCATATCTCAAAAAAAATTGCTGTCTGAAAACTAAGTCTGCAGCTACATAGAAATCAATAGTGAAGACTTTGTTAGTAAACCTTTAAAGTAGGACTAATGAGTGTCTTCTGTTGCATCCCTAACTGTAGATGTAAATGCATCCTCTCAATAATCTCAGGCTGCTATTTCTGCCAGAATCTTTTTTGTTTGTTTGTTTTCAGACATTCTAGGAGGAAAGTTATTCTCTTAGGGTACAATATCTTTAAATCTCAGCTGTTGACAGTGCCAGCATTGAGGATAGTGTGTTGCAAGCAACGTAAATGGAGAAATTGACCTCCCCAGTCTCATATACAGTGGGGCTGACTGTAGAAGAGTTGCTGATTGATCTGAGAATGGGGATCAGGATTTAGGAGGACAGGTTCTTTGACTGTGCTGCTCTTGCTTATAATTCCAGTTTTCCTACTTCCCTCTTTTTTCACAATATTGCTCAACTTCCTTCCTAATTTTTGTCTCCATCTTTTCCCTTTTCTCCCACTTCACTTCTAATATAACTTCTAACTCTGCAAGTTCAGAAAAACTGATTATTCTTTTATTTTGTTACCTTTTTTCTGCCCATTGTTTCTAGCTTGCTCTTGTGAAATGCATTCAGGATACTTCTTTTTAATTATTATTTTTTAGATTTTAACTTTTTTTTTCCTTCCTTGAGATAGAAATGGATTTAATTGGAAGACTTTTAGACACAGAAATTTTGAGAGAGACTTTTTACAAATATGAGGGGTATTCGTGAAATGAAACTAGCTGTAAGTAAAGATGAGACCAGGATACTTGAAACCAATCAATTTTATGCTCTGGTTGTGAAATGCAGAAAATGAAGTGAACTAGGTTTATATAAGTCTTTTCATACTCTGATTATTTCAAAGTGGTTTGTAATAGTAAGTCTGATTGGTGATGCAGAGGTCATTACATTCTCTCATTCTCTGAACAATTCACAATTTTAGGCACCAGAAACTTTGTTGTTTTTTTTTTTTTTTTTTTTTTTGAGAGAGGAGAGAGAAAAGGAGCCTGTTGATTAGTAAGTAAGGAATTAGTGTTACATTATTCTGCAACCATGAGAGAATATTTGTCGGTTTGTATGTTGTAGCCTGTATTGAAAACTGAAGTACAGAAAACAAGCGAGTATTACCTGTAATTGGGAGTGTTTTCCACAGTATAGGTAGAAATGTATGTGATAACTGACGTCATGATAATTATTGTGTGTACAAGGTAGTATTTAAAATTTAATGTACATCTTCAATAAAAAAAGCTCCCATAGAGCAAATTTCACTCAGGTCAGTCCAAACTAAACATTTGTCCTTTAAAAATATCCATTCAATTTTTTTAAGGAAAAGTCAGTGTTGCCAGCATCAAAATATCACTCCTGGAGTTATTAAAGCACAGGATGAAATTGATTTTATTGATTGTTGGAGCTGGAAACCCGAAGTCTTATAATAGCAATTTTTGTATTGGTTGAGAGCATTGCATTTTGGAAGGGGAAGATGGTTCTCTCTTTCTCCAACAGATTATTTTTTAAGCAGACAACTTTTTGTTAGAACAAGTAGAGAAAGTTGATGATTTTTGCCACATTAATACATAATACATAAAATTCACCTGTGGGTGACTGGTTCTGAGCCTAATTATTGATTTTATTACAGATGAGATTTTCGTTGTGGCATTTGGAGCACTGAGAGAGCTTGTATCAATGGAAAAACATATTTTTTAATTGTCTGAAATGCAGTGAATAGCCTTTATACTGCTTGCTTCAGCCTTCTTCTAATGTATTATGTGTTGTATTTGTAAGTGGTTTCGTGTGCTTTTTCAGAAGTGTTTCTCACCCCCTGATAGGGCTAAAACAAATGCTGAGTTGGCCTAGTTTCTTTCACAGCCATTTTGTGTAAGCTGTGTTGAATTTTGATCCCTGTCTAAATCTTCTTTTTGCTCTGTTCACTCTTTGAAGGATAATCCCCTTTTAACAGAGGACTCTAGTCTGGGTGGTGGAAAACACCTGAGCAAAAGCAATATTGACCTTTCAGAAATCATGGAGGATGAAGAGCAAAGACAGCTGTTGCCTAGGAAACAGAGTGACTCATCCACCTATGACCATGATACTATAACACAACATCATGCTTTCCTGTCTAGGTAACTAGTGTATGATGACTGATAAAAGAAATAGGCTTGGCACTCAGTTCAGCCTGTCTGCGCCAGGAGGGCCAAATCATTTTTATTGGCTCTGATGTGTTTCTAGAGGTTTGCTTAAAGGTCTTGTAAATATCCTCCAAAATAAAAACAGATTTAGTGGGTGTAGTATGAATTTACTCATGTACGTGGACTTTTTTATTTATTTTTTATTCAGCTGTGAGAGTTTTGAATATGCAAAACTAAATGCAAGTTTCATTTCTTCAGAAGAGCCCACAAAAATTGAGATAGATGAATGCTTTTTAGTTCTGAATTTGTTACTTTACATAGTGTGCAGGTAACTCATGAAGGTTTCTGTTAGTGCTCTAGTTACACTCTGGAGGAATGTTCTGCTCTGTCTCAAGGCACCTCATGTGTGAGAGGGATATATATGTTTATGCTACTGTTTTGCGTCTGAAGGCAGTAATTTCACCTCTCACAAATCTAAATGAGGGCTGAGTCTTGTCTCTGTCCATGAAGAGAAGTTAATCTGTATTGATGTTATGCTTGTATGGCACATTAACTAAATAAGTGTTTTAATCATTTACGAAATGAAAAGCTCTGTATAAAGCATCACTAATTTAAACTGTTACTTCGTATCTCAGGGAATGGATTAAAGCAATGCTTTTTATGTACTTATGACTGTAACTTTTTAATACCATTGTCCTAACACAAGCTGAGAAGGCACAAATTTGTATTAGTGGTTTCAGAATAAGCTTAAACACGTCCATACAGCTAAAAGGAAGTAGAGGTGATTTTCAAGTTTTAGAGTTCTTGCATAACTTGCTGATAAGTGTTTTAACTGTAGAAAGCTCTGGTATGTTAAAGGTAATAAATGAAATATCCACACTGGAAACCATGATAAGTGGCTGCTATACTTTAATTATCTTTCAACAGTTTGAGACGTATTTATTGGATGTAGATGCGGGTGCTAGAGCTTTCTAAGCAACCTGTTTGGGGAATGTATTTCTTCTCTGGACTCATTATAGTTAAATCAGTGTATTTTCTTTGTTCAGCATCCACTCAAGTGTGTTGAAAGATGATGCAGACTTTCTTCCTGTGAATTCCAGTCTCTCAGATGTAAACCTGGGACGGTTTGATTTTGAGGTGTCTGATTTCTTCCTCTTTGGATCACCACTTGGTTTGGTGCTGGCCATGAGGAGCACTGTTCTGCCAGGCCTGGATGGTAAGCTCTTTTTAAGGTTAGAATGCAGGATGCTTAATGACCTTTGTAATCAAAGTGGTTATTTTAGAAGCAGGTAGATAAAGGAGTCTAATTAAAGTCTGGGGAATGAGTTACGTTCCTTCTTCTAGAAGATGAGAATGTCGGTGTAGGTTAATACTAAGACATGAGATGATGAGGTTTTATTCCTGTGGTGTCACTGCTCACTTATTGTCAGTGGGGTGTTGTCATGCTGTTGATCAGATATTCCTTACCATGTAACATGAAGCTTTTTACCTCACCAAGGAGCAGTCCTTGAAAATAATACCAAAAATAGTATCTGTGCTTGGTGTAGTACTCCATTTTGTTCATTTATGGCTAAACTTGGTCCCCAGATGCGCTAGCTGTGAGCTGTTGAGCTGTTTTTAACAACACAGTTGTTTTTACAAGAGAGTTTGCTCAGAAGTGATATATTTTGTGTGTAGTTCTCTGTGGAGTCTGATTATATTCTCTTGAATACTGTGCTGTATGAGAGGACATTTCTATGCTCAGACATGTCACAATCACTTTTATAAGTTATTGTTGGCTATATATAAGTATGCCCTTTAAAAGTAACTTTGGATTCATAGAGATGAAAGCTGCTTTCCTGAAGTTTTGTCTTGCATAGTAGGATCTCTGGAAGACTGGGAGCTCTGTCTGGTTTTCTTGCCTGCTACATGCCTGTATATCAGGTTGTGATGTCTCTGTAAACTTTTTTTGCAGTGAGATGTTACTCACAGGGGCAATTGTAAATTGTTTTCTTAAATTTCTCATGTCCAGATATGGGCTCGTCTGGATTGCAGGAGACCATATTAACTGTATTTATGCATAGATTCCTTGAGAGTCTTAAAGTGACAATACCAAACTCTTTCTCTGTTCCATTCTCTTTGAAGTTTGTCAGGTTCGTCCAGCCTGCAGCCAAGTGTACAGTTTCTTTCACTCTGCTGACCCATCTGCCTGCAGACTTGAACCATTACTGGAGAAAAGATTCCATCTCCTGCCTCCATTCAGTGTCCCACGATACCAGAGATACCCACTGGGGGATGGAAGATCTCATCAATTAGGTATAGTAACTATTTTCATAGCTCTGTTTATTTAATGTTTTCTTGAGGTTTCTCTCCTTACACAGCTCAAGAGGATTTGAACTACAGATGTGCTAGCATGATAAAAATAAGTAATGTGGGACAGAACGACATAAATACGTTTAGTAAGTACTGAAAGAAGATGACAGAGGGAAATTCATTCTTATGTGATATTAGCTGTGTTAAAGGGGAGTTGTGGACTATTACTGAATGAAACCTAACAACAGAGGTTCAGCAAAGGATTGGGGACAGATTTCATTGTCCAGAGAAGAGACAATTACTTTATCCTGAGAAGTTGAATGACTTTGGAAGTTTGAATTTATCTCTAGCTGCCTCTTCACGTGAGCAGTTAGTTTTATTTTGCTGCTTACTACAGAATACTGAGGAATACCTAAAGTCCTAATACAGTCTCACTCATCCTAACTGTATTTTCAAAAACTGTTCTTCATTCATTATTTCTCTCCCCACTTGTGTTAACATTTTTCACTCCTGGTAGAAAACTGTTTTTTAATAAACATGTTGCTTGGATGCACTAGCTCTCTAGGAGCTGACTTCTATTGTGAATCATGTTTCTGCATGAGTACCTGCTTATATCTGCAAATGCTGTTGTCAGGGCACTGAAACACCTGAAGATCTGTTTTTTTTTCCTCAGAATTTGATTGAGGAATAGCCAAACTACTGGACATTCCAAACTAGGGGACGTGTTCTCTCATCCCCCAAGTCTTCTAGTTTTCATGCTCATTGGTTAGGCACAAAATTCTGTCACTGAAACATATCTCAGGCTATCTGAAAACTCAAAGCTTGCTTTAAGTAACTGTCATCACAAAAATACTTTCCTTAGGCTGCTTTTCAAATTGAAAACATTCTGTTGCTATATTTTACCAGCTTTTTGTTTTAAAGTAAATTCTTCAGATACCGTGATTCCTGAAGCTGACACTTGAAAGTGATTTGTGAACAATGGGTTTTCTTTTGGAGTTCATCTAAGGTGCTAGGTCAGAAGATTCTTCTGCAGAACACATAAATCTGGAAATGCAGTCTGTTGGACATAGAAGAAAACAAATATATTGAGCTCTAATAATCAACAGATATCCCATAATTTTGTATTAATTCTGTATATTTAATTATGCAGAGTTAAATAATTGACTTGCTTTATTCTTTATTCTTTTATTCTTTATTATTTTATTATTTGCTTTATTTGCTGAACATGAAATCCAGTTTAAATGCATGTGCTTTTGAGATCCTTCTGGCAATTGAAGATTTGGAATTCACATAGGAATAATTCTGGGGACTGCACAGATCTTTTTTTTTTTTTT
>VXAB01008911.1:30632-68953 GCA_013399175.1 Odontophorus gujanensis | reverse complement strand
TTTTCATTTCCCTGATAACTGGGCTTGTGAAAGCATTTCTTAAAATGAGAGATTTCGTGATATTAACTTGCATGAGACAAGGGAAGCAATAAACCTTCACCTGCATCAGTCTTTCCTATAGGCATGCATAACTTCCTTTACTGTATGGCATCAGAATGATTCCTTTGAGATACTCCTTCATGGAGTTTCTTCATTTAAACTCAAAATACATGTTCTCACTGAAACTACCATTGAACATATTCTCCTGAAGCTGCATCCTCTTTTTCCTTAGTTCACAGTGTTTTAATCTAGAAGGTTTGAAAAAAACAAAAGAATTGGCTACTTTTGATATACACTTTGTTGTACCTCCATCTCACAGGCACCTCATTGAGCCTTCTACCTTTCCAGGGTACAGCAGGGGCGTGCAGCAAAATTACCAGTAATATTTCTATTTAAACACGTCTGTTCTTCAAACACTTCAGGTGTGTAACAGAACTCTGCAGAAGGAGAGCTTTCTTTTGTGTAATTATTGAGATGTATTAGACATGGTCCATAGCTCATCTGTCAGGGTGGCATAAATAGAGTTCTTTTCCATTTGTGATCATGCAAACCAGTAGAGATAAACTCTGTGAAGGATTCTACTAAGTCATTTCCTTCATGCTAGGAAGAAGACAAGAGGAGTGCTACAGACTCTAAGGGCTGCATAGCTCTTATCAGAAGAGAAGCTCTTCTCAGATAAACATATATTGTATGAATATATTTCAAAAATGATTTCAAAGCCATGTTGTTTGTCTCTTTTTTTTGTTGTTGTTGTTGCTAGTGGTGATAGTTTTTCTTTATTTTATTTCTATAACCTACAGGTGATGCTATCCAAAACTACAGTGCTCTGTTCCTTGAGAACAGCTCTTTGAACGTAACTCATTCTCAGGAGAGTTCTGAATCTCCAAACACATCTCAGCAACAAGAGAGAAGGTTGAGCTTGGCCAGCACAAACAGTGAAAACTCAGGGTCAGCAGAGAGCTTGTCATCAGCATGCCTCACCAACAGTGAGTGAAGCTTGTTGCAATGTGCATAGCAAAGCCATTCCCACTACATCATTTCTGTGGAAAAGTTTATTAGGAAAATTAATTTCTCAGAAATTTGAGGAGAACAAGAGCAGCCTAAGTTGCTACNGTTTTAATCTAGAAGGTTTGAAAAAAACAAAAGAATTGGCTACTTTTGATATACACTTTGTTGTACCTCCATCTCACAGGCACCTCATTGAGCCTTCTACCTTTCCAGGGTACAGCAGGGGCGTGCAGCAAAATTACCAGTAATATTTCTATTTAAACACGTCTGTTCTTCAAACACTTCAGGTGTGTAACAGAACTCTGCAGAAGGAGAGCTTTCTTTTGTGTAATTATTGAGATGTATTAGACATGGTCCATAGCTCATCTGTCAGGGTGGCATAAATAGAGTTCTTTTCCATTTGTGATCATGCAAACCAGTAGAGATAAACTCTGTGAAGGATTCTACTAAGTCATTTCCTTCATGCTAGGAAGAAGACAAGAGGAGTGCTACAGACTCTAAGGGCTGCATAGCTCTTATCAGAAGAGAAGCTCTTCTCAGATAAACATATATTGTATGAATATATTTCAAAAATGATTTCAAAGCCATGTTGTTTGTCTCTTTTTTTTGTTGTTGTTGTTGCTAGTGGTGATAGTTTTTCTTTATTTTATTTCTATAACCTACAGGTGATGCTATCCAAAACTACAGTGCTCTGTTCCTTGAGAACAGCTCTTTGAACGTAACTCATTCTCAGGAGAGTTCTGAATCTCCAAACACATCTCAGCAACAAGAGAGAAGGTTGAGCTTGGCCAGCACAAACAGTGAAAACTCAGGGTCAGCAGAGAGCTTGTCATCAGCATGCCTCACCAACAGTGAGTGAAGCTTGTTGCAATGTGCATAGCAAAGCCATTCCCACTACATCATTTCTGTGGAAAAGTTTATTAGGAAAATTAATTTCTCAGAAATTTGAGGAGAACAAGAGCAGCCTAAGTTGCTACATTTTTAAATAATGCAATTTAGCTTGCTCTACTGTTCATAGTAATGTAGGTGAAGTAATAGAAAATAAGTCCTTTATTTAGACCTTTGCATTAAGGTGACACTCATACCAACTTGGTTTCATACCAACTTGGGTTTAGAATCATGGTCCAAGCATGAAGAATTATACATAAGAATCATTACTCATAAGTGCCATAGATCATTATATTCTTTTACAGACTGTAATGATATATGAATACTGTGGTCGCTATTTTGTAAGTATTTACAATTCTTCCTAAGTAATATGGTCATAAACTTAACTAGTATTTCACTGTACACTTTCTGTGGGCCAGGAAGCAAAGGGTATAATGCTGAGGTGACCTCTGCTTCCCAAAATTTGCCAAGCAGTTTAGGCAGCAGAACTTCAAGGGATGATGCCATCAGTGAAAACAGAACTTTTGTGTTAGATTGATGTTTTCAACAGACTTAAAATGCTAGGATTGGAAGAGCAAAAGGCTTTGTTCTGTTATGAATTTTTATGTTTATACAGCAGGAGATTTGTTAAGAAGATGCCTTCTAGAAATGTGATTTATTTTTTTCTTTTAGTTACTGCGAAGTGGTGGGGAACAAAGCGGATTGATTATGCCTTGTATTGTCCAGATGTCCTGACAGCATTTCCAACTGTGGCTCTGCCACATCTTTTTCATGCCAGCTACTGGGAATCAACAGACGTTGTGGCATTCATTTTAAGACAGGTTGTTGATCTTTCTTTCTCTCTCCATGATGAAAGAACTTCTCTAATTTAGAGGGAGTAAGGAAAACAGAGGAGACTGAAGTGTATAAGAAAAGACTGTTCACTATCAGTCCGTCTGTTTATAGGCATTGTGTGCACTGTCTCCTCAGAATTAGTTTCTAAGGCATGTGGTGTCTCTCTTATTCATGGTGTTCCAGTTTTTAGAACTCAGCTGTCAGTGACTTGAGGATAATTCATGCTGTGACCTCTAAAGAAAGTGGTGAGGTTGAGAAATCTCACCTATGTTGAAAATAATTTAGTGATATGTGTGACCTGCAGTGTAAGTGTATCTCCAGGAAAGCAAGATGACTCTCCCATAGAATCCTGTTATAAACATTTTAATTTGGATTAACCCAGAAATCAGTGTATCTTTTATATCCAGTGAATGATGAAACAGCTGCTGCCTGGAAAATGGTCTAGAGAATAGTGCAGAAAAACTGCACTGTCATATTTCTTGATTAAATCAGTTGGGAAGATGTAAGCGTGTTTGCTGTTCTCACATCTCCTTTATGGCTGGTCTCCAAGCATTAAGTCCTTCCATCTCCTGCTCTCTGTGCTGGTGGTTTAAATCTGTCATCTAGTAGCTCCAGGGAAATGAGAACTTGGTAACTGAGTTTCCATCAGTTTGGGACTGCTGCTGAGTTATACTGTGCAATTGTATAGAGGCCCCATTGTTACAGGCCTGTGTGAGTGTGCAGCAGAGGATCTGTCTGATAACAAGACTACTTGCTGAATTTTGATCAATATTTTTAAACTCGTGGATTTCTAAGATTCCTTCAACCTTTTGCTGTCTTTTTAAAGCGTACCTTAGAATATCTAATTCTATTCAGAATGTATCATTGAGCAATTCTGTATATTTAAAGCTAGTTTAAATAAACTGTGCTTATGTCTGGTGCCACCATAATCAACACAATGGAAAAGCTGCTGAACAGTTTTTCATGAACCAGAACAACCTCCTGAACAGGAAGCTTATTTGGTGCTCATTCCCAACTAGAGTTTTCTACTGGAAGTGGCAAGATGCAGATCTCTATTTTTTCTCTTCAAGGGCCTTAGATAATTGTACATAGGTGTTTTTTGCTCTCCTTCGCAGCTTTATTAATATCTTTGTCATCTCTTCCTTTCTGTCAGGACATTTTTTATTAGTGTAAACCTTAAATCCATCAGAACATTTTTGCATCTCTTCTTTCATATGCCTCTCTAAGCACACTTGTCTATCAGTAATCATTACTGATTTATTTTCCATGCATCTGTCTTAAGTTGCATTGTTATATCTTACCGAGTCTTATGTGCATTAAAGCTTTTAAAGTTTTTAAAGCTTAAAATACATGTGCATTCAAGCGTTTTAGAAAATGCCT
Organism: Odontophorus gujanensis; assembly: GCA_013399175.1. NCBI lineage: Eukaryota > Metazoa > Chordata > Aves > Galliformes > Odontophoridae > Odontophorus > Odontophorus gujanensis. Next base: position 64,804 of record VXAB01008911.1, on the reverse strand, counting down.
CTAAAGTAATAATGTGAGTTTGCAGCACTGCGTAAAAGACTGGTTAATTCCAGCATGTGCTGGACATTCTGCCTTGCTGGATGTTAAGATTAAGGCCTTGTGAATGTCTTGTGAATGCCCTACATGCATATATATATCTTATACTTGCCCTCTGGTGAATGGAATTCATGACAATTTATTTAAAACAACACTGACCTCTCAGGATTACTATGATCAGTGGCAAGCCAATGAGCTTTGCTAAAATTTGAGTGCAACAGGATTTTACTCAATGGACTTCATACGAAATAGCTTTCAAAGGGACTTCAGGCCACCATTCCAGAGAGAGCACCAAGGAAGGAAATCACTGCATGAAAAAACTTCAGCGTAGCCAGCTGTTCAGCTTGATTCATTTTCTACTAGCCTTTGAAATGGACAGACTAAGCTGTTTCTCATTCAAATTCACATAGCTTCATGTTATCCATGGTCCTATTATGGAACCACAAGCCCTGTCTTATTGAAATTTGCCAGTTGGCACTGATATCTGAGTTGAACATGCAAATTTGTTGGTAAGTGTGATAAGAAAATGTAGTTTGCATGATACTGGGTTCTGCATGTCTACAGATTACATGCAAGACGTGCTGTGGGTGAAAAAGCTGTTTTAATACCTGAACTTACCCTTACAGATGAATATGCTACTTTTGCTCTTTTGGCCAGCACTTAATGTAAAAATATGGCCTGTACCTCTTCTGTTTCGCTCATGGTGTTTGCTCTGCGATGTCACTCAGCTGGAACAACAGTATACTTCTTTCCTTGTCAAGTGCAGGGCTCCCCAGTGAGCAGTTTTTTAGAATATTAATATCATTTCAGGTGATGAGATATGAAAATACAAATTTCAAAGAAAATGATAGCCTGAATCCAGCTACACTAAGCCCATCCAATCCACGAGAAAAATGGCTACGCAAAAGGACACATGTCAAATTGAGAGTAAGTATAAATCTGAATATCCAAGACAGCTATAAAAATTGGATTGGGCAGCAATATAAGTGGAGCCTAATCTCCTACTTAACTGAAAATTGTTGATATAGTACAGAGGCAAACTAACAATTAGGAAAGAGGAGCAGTTTATTCTTGGCTTATCATTAGAGATGTGTTCTTTGTTTTGTTTTTTTTTCCCCCAAATGTGTATGTTTAAGTAATAGGAGGGCCTATTAAGCACAACTTCTGTTTTCTTATATGCTGGGTGAATTCATGACCCAAGAAAAAATATTTTCTTCTTTCTTTAGATGCCATGAGCTTAAATAATAAATGGAAAAAAAAATCACATATTGTGAAATTTCTTTTGGAAGTCACTGAGATTCTATTTTTTCCTGTAGCAAAATGACCCTACTAAGTTGTAGATAAATTTTTAACGAGTATTGAATAACACTTTAAGTGCTGGCTTGCACTGCAGAACACAACTGTGCAGCAGGGTGAAGCATGATTATCAGAAAAAGCTTGTGTCCAGTATTTGCTAAAATGTACTGCCAAGTTGCAGATATTTTCTAGCACTGGGATCAGTTAAAGCATTCTTCAGGGAGATTTGCTTTTTAGTATGAAAAATTCTGGTTACTAAAAATATGTGAAGGTGTCTCGCAGGATGAATGTCTTGCTTGTAATAATGTGAATCTATGGCACCACTTGTACTGAAGGATAATTGGCATTCCCTTAAGTGTACCCTTATATATAGTTGGAGTGTCTTTAAAGGTACTCTCTTACTTTGTCATCTTGAGTGTTCTCAGTGGAGTTTTTATTCATTAACACACCATTAATGGGGTCCTAACTCTTGCTGAAATAGAAGCCCAGTTTTGTAAGGTGCTGTAAAGTACACTGAGATGTTCCTCAGACACACTGGATCTGTTTATCACTGTTCATAACAACATAATAGAGGCAATAGCTTTACATAAAAGATGGGAAGTATTTGTTTTTGGTCTCATTTCAGAATGTTACTGCTAATCATCGAGCAAATGATGTAATTGCTGCAGAGGATGGTCCTCAGGTCCTAGTTGGGCGCTTTATGTATGGGCCTCTGGACATGGTAGCTTTAACAGGTGAAAAGGTAAAGATTGGATATTCTATTTTTTAATCTTTTCTCAACTGACATGTAATACAAATAATTGTTGAATGTAATGCACTTTGGATTATAATACCAGAGAAGGCCTTAAAGTGAGAGGGAGTACATAACTAGCATCCAACCATGCTGTAAGCACACTTTTTGGTACACTGCATTTTTCCAGCTGTAATCCTTTTTATGTGATGCTGACCATCTTCTCTGGTTAATGAAGAGTATGCTGTGCAGTGATTTCTGAATCTGTGATCTGTTTGCACCACCTACTGGAGATGATTAACTTGAGCAAGGACAAAAAAGAATTTAATAGCAGCTGGCAAGTCACTAAAAGAAAAATGTATATCCTCCTTTCAAGGTAGAGGAACTAGTTAAAGGAACTGGGATTCTAGAGGTTAGGTAGCTGGTGTTTCTCATATACAGGGAAGAGTAAAGATTAGTTTTAGAATTTTAGTAATGTGATGTAGCTGGAACTGTCTGTGCTTCTAAAGCTGCCTGCAGTAGCCAAGTTTAAAATTAACAATTAACAAAGCCAAATAAATACTGAATGAACTCATTTGGTCACATTCAGTGAGGCTAAGAGTTTTAATGGAAATTAATGTAGCAATGTTGCTGAGCTGTAGGTAAAACAAAAGCATGGAGGCTTCACTTTGCCTGTTCTATAGATTTAGTCTGCAAAAATGTAATATACACACACAGACTTAAATGATCTTTTTTCTGCTTTGACGATGCAACTAAATTCCAAGCTGTATATTTTCTTGATACCTTCAGTGCTGAGTGGTTTAGTTATCAAGGAAATAATGAACTCTTGTACTATGTGTTAGGAAGCATTTTCTAGTTGTTAGGACCCTCTGAGAAGTTTTTGAGTTGTAAGATTCCTTGAAACTTCCTTGCAAGCTGTGGATACAAAATAGAAATGAAGATGATAATATGATGAAGGCTTGGATTGCCATGTTCCTAGGGTGGTATTATTGCCCACTAACACACCAGATGACTGTTGTGTTGGTTTTGCAGGTTGATATCTTCATTATGACTGAGCCATCTTCTAGTAGATGGGTCTATTTTGACACAGAGATATCCAACAGCAGTGGCCGGATATCCTACAGCATACCCAAACAGAAGAGACTGAGAGTTGGTGTATATCCCATCAAAATGGTGGTCAGGTAATAGCTCCAGGCTGAAACAACAGCTGTTAAAGGCTCTTGTGTTCAGGAAGACATTGATGTGTAGGACTGAAGGGGGCATGGAGGAGGATTTTGGTTACTTTTAGAGTATGCAGCAGACTTCTGTGTGGCCTTAGGCAAATGATTTAATTTCCTTGTGCCTCGAGTCACCAGTGACAAGTCTATTTATCTTTCCTCAGTCTTTTTCCTGTATTATCACCTTAGATTTGAAGCGGTGACCACATGCGTACTGGGCAGCTTGAAGGTGTTCAGTCCAGTGGATTTTATCCTTCCTGCAACGTAATTCCTCAACATAATTCAATTTATTTGCATTTGGACTTGCAGAATTAGGGATTCTGAATGACTGTAGTCAGTCATCTTATGGGAAGAGTGTGAGTCTTGGGTTATATCAGAGCTTCTTCACTGGGGAAGAGATTACTGAAGGGTGTGGCTGGGTGTTCTTCAGTAAGATGCTTTTCCTGTTGAAATGAACTGTAGAGCACGTACTGCCTTCTTCTTAGCCAACTATTTGTATGTTGATGGCAGGCTGATTGTAAGTGTAATTTTAATTCTACACTTTAGAATTATATACTATAATCGTTTAGAAGTATGTTTATTCTAAAACTGGGGGAAGAAAACAGCACTTGAAATTAACAGTTCGTTGAAATCAATTCTCCTGGCTCTCCAGCACTTAAACAAAAAACAACAACAAACAAAAACAAAAACCCACAAAACAACTCTGGTAAGTCAAACATGAGGAGTGAAAATGTGTGAAATAAAAATTGTTGGCACAGGTGCAGGATTAGGGTAAGCTGTGCTTTTAACAATTCTTATGCTTAATACAATTCTAGTAGAGATAAGTTGATGTCTTTAAGCAAGTGGATGCCGATAAAGGATCATATCAGTTCTTCCATTGTAATTTCTAATAGCTTGCCAGTATAGACTGTTGGGGGAAAGATATATATATCTATAAAAATATATATTGCTAATTTATGTGCAAAATACATGTATGTACATGGAGCACTAATGTATTTTCTGTGTGTATATAGACAGCATTTAAAGTGTAAGTTCTTCAGTATTGTTTGTTTAAAATAAATCATATATTTGTACAAATGTGATGTCCTATTAAAGTCAGCTTCCAGATTTCTTGTTTAGAAAGTTATTTCCTAAGCCCTGTTTAACAGAGATTGTTGAAGCTGCTGATCCAGACAGATCTAGTAAAACTAAACTAAACTAAACATAAACATCTTAAAACATACTAAACATCTTAACTAAAACATGCAGAAAATATTCTCACTTCTTAAAAAATATGTATTGCTTTTAATCTCCAGAGGGGACCAGAGCAGTGCCACAAGCTACCTGACTGTGCTTCCCCGAGGAATGGAATGTGTTGTGTTCAGCATTGATGGTTCATTTGCAGCAAGTGTTTCAATAATGGGAAGTGACCCCAAAGTTCGAGCTGGGGCTGTCGATGTTGTAAGGTGGGTATAGTTTGCATGCTTCACTTTGTAAATTTCTGACTTTTCTGTTTGAACACAATAGGAGGGAAGAGGGCAGAATAGTTTTTTTTACTAAATATAAAGAATTCTTCAAAGGGTAGAATGCTTTGCAAATATGTTTCTGTATTTACTTGGACAACAATAGTTCTTGTTTTCAGAGGAATCTTAGAATGCTGTGGTTTACTTTGCAATTTGTACGTTAAGTTGCATAAACATTGCTTCTTGAGAATATGATGTTAAAGTGTCTGTAATAAATTAATAATGATTCAGTTTGTTACTGTGATTAGCAAAGAGTGTATTTCATGTTCTGTCAGCTTCAAATAAGGACATAATTCTGCTCCTGAATGACAAAGTGCCCTGAGTACATGAGCAGTTTCTGGAGGAAAAGTTAAAAGACTTTTTGAATTAAAAGATCTTGCAATTCTTGCAGTGCTGCAGTGGGCAAGGAGGTACAGCGCTCATTTTGGAGCTCGCATGGGAAAGGAGGGATGCCAGTTTCAAGAGTTTTCCATTTCCTACAGCTGAAATCACAGGGAATCTCATTATAAATTTCAAAGGTAGTGGAACACGAGATGTAGCTTGAGTTCGTAGCTTTAAATTTTATATAACATACTGTATGAGACTGGACTATTGCTTGCTTTCATCCATCTCTCTCAAGGTGTAGATGTTATTGCATCATTTCTCAGTAGGTGAGGATACTTAGGCATCTTTCATACATGTTGAAAGATCTTATCTGACTTCTAACTGGGTCTGTGCTGGGCAAAGAAATACGGACCTGACCTATGGGCATTAATTTAATTTTCTGCACCTATATAATTTATCTGTTGCTTGTGACAGACATTGGCAGGACCTAGGATATCTGATTATCTATATTACTGGCCGTCCAGATATGCAAAAGCAGCGTGTGGTTTCATGGTTATCTCAACACAACTTCCCTCAAGGAATGATCTTCTTCTCTGATGGACTTGTTCATGACCCATTACGACAAAAGACTATTTTTCTACGGAATCTCATGCAAGAGGTATGTACTAGAAACCTGTTGATATTCCTGAAATCTTCTTTTAGAAATTTTCTTTCAGTTAAGTAAGAGCTCTCTCTTCCTTTGGAATAGTAAATCCTACTGCTGTTGTATTTTTGCCATTCGTCATGTCTTTTCTCACTTTTCAAAGAGAAAAGGCAGCTAATAAGACATCCAAATGGACCTCCTGGCATATAATATTACATAAATAAACGTCTTGTTCTTTCCTATCTGCCTATCCATAATTTTGCTGTTACTCAGGTAGACAGATTTAAATGCGTGTGCTTTGCAGAAGTGTTAACAGTGAGTTTATCTGCTGCCTCAGTACAAAACAAGTTCCATCCCTGTAATGCATGCTGTTTGATAGTTGGAGCATTCAGTCTGGAAGTAATATTTGTTTCAGTGCCACATCAAAATCTGTGCTGCATATGGTTCAACAAAGGATATTTCCGTTTACAATGTCTTGGCTCTGTCACCATCCCAGATCTACATAGTTGGACGGTCAACAAAAAAATACCAGGCACAGTGTCAAGTAAGTAATTCTTGCTACTTAACTAGGAAGTCTTTGGGGGAGCAAGGAAATGCATGTGTGAATGTTTGTGTGCACAGACTAACAAAATAAAGAGCAGAGAGAATATTTCGGAGGAAAAAAAGGCAGTTTTGGTCCCAGAGGAAGCATTTTATGGCAGAGTGAATTCTAAAGAGAATTGGTCACAAGTTGTACATGCAAGTGCATGCATAGCGTATTCCTGAACTACAAAATTGAACGGTTCATTAAAAATAAAAGCAAGAGGAGTCTAATATTATTCTTTTGTATACCTCTAACTAGGTTGCCAAAGATAGGAACTTAACTCCTCAGAGTCCATAGATTGAGGCAGCAGTAATTTGTCACTCCCTTTCTTTCCTTCATATTTCAGTTCCTCAGTGAGGGTTATGCAGCCCATTTGGCCTCATTGGAGTTCAGTCTTCATTCACGACCCAAAAAGAACAACTCTCGGATGATCTTGAGAAAAGGCAGCTTTGGCCTCCACTCTCAGCCTGAATTTTTGCGCAAGAGAAACCATCTCCGCAGGACTATGTCTGTACAGCAACCTGACCCACCTTCTTCAAATCCCAAACCAGAGCGTGCCCAGAGCCAGCCTGAGTCAGACAAAGATCATGACAGGCATTTGCCCTCCATTGCTTGGGTTAGGGGTGGAGTCCACAAGTTTGAATCTGTTCCCTAGGAAGCCTGAGGCTGTAGATTTTTGGGTGCCCTCCATTTAACTTGTAGTCATGCCTCAAAGGGAGTATGTAGGCAGCTTCAAAATAGGAGGTATAGAGCGGAAACTGTACCTCAGTGTCTTCCCTGCTCTGGAAAATGCCTTCTTACACCAACCAGGGAACTTCCTGTATGTTCTCTTGACATATTGGTAAATTTTAAAACAATCTAAAACAATCCCAAGTGCTTAAAACATTAAAGCAACAGGAAAAAAAATAGTCTTCAGTTATTTTTCACAACAGGTACAATAAAATGTGCAATAAGAGAAAAAGCTGCTACAGGCTTTTTACTTGAAAGGATTGTAGTATCAACTAACTAGCTGCACCCAAAACAGTATAAACAGTAGATCCCATAGGTTACAGAGAAAGTTTACACTTAAAACTTTAGTTTCATCTGTTGCCAATTCACTTTTGATAAAGGGATACATTTGTAAGGGAAGCAGAGGTAAGAGTACAACAATGGGTCATCAGGATTTGTACAGCAAGATGCTTTTTGGGTGCCTTAAGCCCAAGATTTCTTTTCAACTTATACTGTTGGTCAACAGATGCTAATATAGGCACTCATGTCATATAAGGTGCTAGACATCAAGTAAGTAGAACTCTGCTTGTGAACCACGTCGTACATGCTTAATGTTAAAAATAAACATCTCTGCCACAGTTTGAAGTAGTTAGTGTTGCTGTATATGAAGTGACGTGCAAGTGTACAAAACAGTGTGATTTTTGTGAAATTTGGTGACTATGTAAAATGTATAAACTGTGTGTAAGGAGGTGTCTCTGATCATTTCAGTCTGAGACAGATCCTAAGATGGAAGCCTTAAGGGAGTCTTTTTACTGAGGGGTCTGCAAACTGCCGAGCAGTCACTCATTCCATTATTCTAACTGGAATCTTTAAACTGCAGGATAAAAAAAAGTAATAAATAGTATTGCAGTAAATTATTTACCTTCTCATGCTTTACAACAAGTGCTCTGCTAAGACAATCTATAGCAATGAAAATTGCAACCGTTGAGCTTCAAAGAATGGAGGTGCCAAATATGTGTTTTCCTTCTGATTTCTCTTAGATCTCTTAGTGAACTTATTAGAAGTAAAATGTGTGAAATTTTCTCTAAGTGATAACATTTCTAAACTAAATGTTTTAGTTAGTTTAACGTAGCTGCAGTTTGCAGGTTCTTTATGCAACTGTTTCCATTATGCTAAATTCCCCAAGATAACTTTTGTGATAGATCTGATGCATGTTTCAAAACCTGCAGTGAATTTGCTAGAGCACAAAAGCCGTTTTCTTTTAAAGTTAAAATCAGACTGTTTACCCTGAGAAAGCTTGAAGTCAACAGGTGATTTCTTAGGTTGTTTCTGGATTTGGTTTGTTTGACTTTCCTCCCCCTCCCCCAGGTCTTTGGCACCAGGGGGAGAATGTCGTCATCCCCACCTTTTAGGTTTTCCTAATATATAGCTGGAACAGAAAAAAGCTTGTTGGTTAATGATTTCAAAGTCTATATGTAAAACAAAGAAAGAATGCAATGGAGAACTATGATGACAGTGCAGAAGTAAAACCAGTGACTCCCTGTTCACACAAAAATTTCAGTGTGATTTTCTGAAGGAGAGTTATATGGCTTTTGTCTTAAAAGGCAGCCAGCAAAATAGTATATTAATAGTGGTGATTGCTGTTGTTTTTGTAAGCTTGTCACTTGGCAAGTCTCTTAGTTACTTATTTCAAACATCTTGAAAGATCTTGGGAACATCAGTAGTTTTTTGTAATGCTTCCTGTAAGGAACGGGGTAATTTTTTGCTGAAAATGTAGGAAGGATGTTAAGATTTTAGTAACTCATGTTCATTAAGAAGAGGTAACTTACATTACTGGAGCCTGGGGTTTTTGGCCTCTGCTATCAAGGTAGCCAGCTGCAAAACCTAAATGAACTACGCTGAAGCAGTCTTCATCACAGCTCTTTAAGCCACAAATTTAATGTTGTTTTCAGTGTTCTGTCATGGTCCACTCTGTGTTTTTATTCTCACTGCGTCCATTTCTTTCCGTAGCCTCTGCAGCTAGGAGGAGATTGTACGTGGTATACCAGAGAGCATACTCACTCTTCTTCCAGCCAGTTCACTGCTTGCACAGGTACCAGAGATGTTAGAGCAGTGAAGTGTTTATCCTAATGATGAGATTTCTTTTTATGCTGCTGATCTAGGAAAGCAGAAAAGTAGGTAGCAGAAATGCACATCTGACGTTTATATCTGTGATCCTTTCCTGTCAAATTCTTGCTTTAACAGGTAGGAAAAAAAAAAAGGTACCCGGAGTGCATCCTCTGAAAAGACCAGGCGTGGTAGCCCGGTGTCTGACCAGTGCATAACTGATATTGCAGAGCAGTCTTGGCAGCCTCCTAGGAAAACATTCTTTTTTCTTGTGTTACGAGTGGCAGTTTTGACTCTTGCCAGAGCAAGCCCAATGGAATATAACTATTTCAAGCATGCTCTTGGTTGTTGGTTTTAAAATAGGTGAATGAATCAAAGAGTGGAGGAGTGCAAAGAGAAATTTTGAAATTTGCTCAGAGGACCTAAAGTCAATACTGACTGCAGAATTCGAACTTTCTTAAGCACTGGATGCTGGGTTGCATGTCTCCTCATAGTAATCACTATACCCGCTAGTATTAGCAAAACTGTTTCTGTTTTAGCTGTCTACCTCTACTAGCCAGGAGATGCCAAAATCCATTTTTTTATTTAAGTTGCTGTCATACAAAGACCTACTTCCTTTCAAAAGAGGGATCTGTGTGTAATTCTGTGACTGTTGTTAAAAGACTTTGCATCTGAACACAAGGTTAGACAAATCTCCCAGGTTGTTTATTTTTTAGCCACTGTGTTGGCTTCTGTGTATGTATATACAGTATATTATGAGGTAGAAGTAGTAAAACAAATGCTACTCTTTGTGCTTGATTTGGAGTGGTAACAATTTCAGTCTCTAAACATAGTACTGAAATTCTGCTCGAAATATTTTCCCTGATTTCATTTCCTACAAAAGCTCACGTGGTTGTTTCATAATGCCAACACTACTTATTGCTCAGGGATAGAATAGTTTATTTCCTGATAGCATGCCTTCATCTGAGCACTCTTGACAAACAGTGAGGTTTGGGGGTTAAGACTTTAAGCGTATTTGGAGTTTATTCTTCACAAACATCAGATACATTTCTGTTGAAAGCACGAGGCAGCTGCCACTAAAGTGACAGAACTTTTATTAAAGACTGTGAAAGAGGTAGTGGTGATTTAGGCATCTGACAACTAAGTTGGCAGTTCAGTACTCTGTGGCCATAGCTGGGGACTTCAATTACTTTGAAACCTTAGCTTTGGGGTTTTTTCTGTTGTTTTTTTTCCCTGGTTATGTTTGGGACAATCCCTGATGAATCGCTAGTTTTTTCCAGCATATTTTTTTAAATTCCATTTTCTCCTGGAACATTTGCTTTTAGTCAGAGCTTTAGTTTTATACTTTGTCTGTGTAAAACCGCATGTGGCTGTTCATGAGAATTCACTTTGCATTTGGATTACAGTTTCATTTCAGTTTTCTCAGAGGGATTATCAGTCCTTCTAAGCAGGCCATTCACTGAGATTGAACATGATCTTACAGTCTTTCAGTTCTCCAACTACCAGTCCTCACTGCTGCATTCTCTGTACAGTCAGCATTTTATTTAACCTTACAGGCTGTGGAAGTGTTGAAGCCCCTCCATAGAAGTGAAACAGAGAAGCTGTATATTACAGAGAAGCAATTACACTTAATCTGCTGAGTAGAAGAAGCAGAAGTGAAACTGTGAAACACAAAGGTGTTATTTCAGTGAGTACTGAAGTGGTAGTACAAGTCAATACAAAGTAGGCCACACGTGAAAGCACTTCTCTGCCTTGCTGATGTATATCCAGTTTTAAATTACTGTATTAAAACAAAAATTAAAAAATAACTGTGATCAATAGCTGTTTTAGATTTATCTAGATTTAGATTTATGAGATATTGCGAAAACACACATTTACACTGTGGTGTATTTTGTATGTGTGTAACTATTGACAACTACCTTCAATGAAGTTCTGTTTATGCTTTCACAGCAAAAATTGTGATTTTTTTAACAATCGCTGTTTATTCAATTAAAAAAAGTATCTGCATATGCTATTGCTCTTGGGACAGATTTTTGCTTGACCAAATTACACCTGTTCAGTTTTGTGGCATGGTTTATATCTATTCTGCATAAAATTTTTGTTAAGTCTAAAATCAACATGGCATTGATCATTCCTCTTGTTCCTTAGGGATTCATAAGAGCTGCTATTTTGATTTGTATGGCTGAAAGTAGTCTTAATTCTTACGTATCTCTTCTCTACTACATAGGGAAGTAATTTCTAAACAAAATTAAAACTTTTTGCACGTTATGTGGAAGTGCAGCTATGAGGAAACCACAGAGAAATAAACTTGATATTTCCATCTACAATTAAAATAAGAATGGTGACATCTACCTTGAAGCACCACCATTTTGCGAAGTTGCCTCTGTTTGCTTTTCTTAGTGAACATTTAGTCCCATTTACACATTGCAAGATCATGGCACTGCTAATGTGTGTATTTAACTAAATTTAAGTTAGGGCTGTAGTATTATCGCGTATTTCACAGTATAAATTCAGAAAGGAAAATTGAAATTCCTCCTTCTTTTATATTGTTTCCTGTCCTAAATGTGTTAAAAAAATTCATGAGAAAGCATTTTTAATTATACCAGAAAACCAAAGGTATTTTCAGCTTTTATAATTTGTAACTGCTGCAACATTTGTTACTGAACAGATAGGATTTTCCACATTTTTCCCCTTTTGGCTTGTAAGCCACAAGCGGTGAGTATGTTATAAAAGTACTAGATAATTCAAAAAGTGGACCTTTTCTTAATAACCTTGTTGGCTTCATAGTGGAGGGAAGAAGAGATCGCATAGTGTGGTTTCAAAATTTTTTTCTGGTTTAAGCTTGAAAAACAAGATCTTAAATCAAGATTTCTGCATTGAATTGTTCATTTCAGTCATGCAGGGGAGAAGGCGGCACTTTTCATTCTCATCTGGAGCTGGTGCAAGATAGAATTCCCTAAGCACAAGCATTTCCAGCTTTCCTCCTCAGCTTCTGTGAGAGCAGTGATTCCTTATGATCTGTGTTCATAGCTTCAGTAGAAATTGTGGTTTTAACATGGTAATTTGACTTCTGTGCTGTTTAATTGTTTGGGTGTAACTTTAGGTTTCTGTTTATGATCCTAAATTCCTTTTTGGAATCCACTTTTCTGGATGGAGACAGCTCTTTTTCTTCAGAAATAGGAAATGTCCTGGAGAAGCTAGAACCCTGTGCCATGGACTCTGGAATCAAAGTAAGGTGTTGGTATTCCCTCTCTCCCTCCTTTTAGATAAAGCCTAAGGTAAGGGGATAACAGTTTATCTTCTATTTTTATTTAACCCAGTAAGCTACCCTTAAAATTGTGTATCATTGTTGGTTGGAGGTGGTGGAGCACAAAACAAATTTTGGCAGATCATTTACTTATTAGGTTGTATAGAACGCAAGTGGTGGAGAGGGGGAAGAAGGTTTACTATGACCTGCTGGGAGATGAGTTAATGGAAATTACAGTGTAACTTAAAAATTGTAGCCACTAAGGGTTAGCAATTCTGGGACCAGTGGTGTAGAGCCCACAGTGGCAGTCCTTCCACAGATCCCCAAGTTGTCTGCGTAATCTATTTTTCTATTTGTTGGGGAAGGGAAAGGGCAATCCACTTAACTCCTCTAAAAAAACTTGAAACTGTACATGTTCTTTCAGTTTATAGTTTTATTAAGTGTAAACTTTTAAATATTGTTTGTCAGTGAGAAGGTTCTATCTGGTGACAAATGTTTATATTTCTTATGGCTGCCTTGTAAAGATTCGAAAATGTACAGTAATGAATTTCTTAATATGAAGTAAGGAGTAAGATTTCTACAACTAGAATAGATTTTGATGTGAGCTGGTTTTTAAAATCTTATATTAATCACTTAAATAAAACCCTCCTTGCCTCTAAGCAAGCAGTGTTCCAGACTCTTCTTATAGAATCATCCATGATAGTGAAGTCTCAGATCATCATTTACATGCCCTTGTAACAATACGTGTCAAATGTCTACTATACTTCATTGAACAGAATACCTGTATTATATTAACAAATAATGGTAGTTACAATAAGAGGGCTGCTCTGAAACTAGTGCCTCCTATTTTATGATGCTGGCCCACAACATCAGAGGCATATCATGGTAGTATGGCAATAGAGGTTGAATCAGCTTAGTATTTTATAACAACTATTCTGTTACGTTTTCTTGTCACGCTACAGAGGGCAGCAGAGGGGCAGTCTGACAAAATAGCATCTGTATGAAGCAAATGTGGAACTGAATTTTTCCATGTGGGAAAAAATGGCACCCTCTGACATTCATCAACGCTTCCTGAATATTTAAGGAGACCAACCAGTGGACGTGGGCACAGCAAGGAGTGGGAGGTGTGTCTTAGCAGTGATGACCATAACAGTGGGTTATACCTCTACTGGTGTGGATTGTTACAAGCACAGAATGCAGGCTCTTGTTCATCATTGGCAAAAATGCACAGCTAATGCCAGTGATGCTGTGGAGAAATAGCACTTTGTAGCTGAAATAGTTGCTATGATATGTCCAGAACCCAACAATTTAAGATAGAACTACTTGGGTTAACTTCCTTAACAGCAATCCTTGGGCTTTGAGTTGAAGTCTTAATGTAGCTTCACTGTTGTCACTTTGAAATGACTACAAAAACCTGTTGTCTTGGAATGGCAGTTGCCATTGTTGTCATAACTCATAGCAATTATTGTTTCTTTTAGCATCACATTTAACTGAAAGTTAGCTTTTGGTTCATTAGTATTAAAATAAATTGTTAAGCTTTGAAAGTAACAGATCAGAAAAATATATAATATAAAGCCTTCTGACAGCCTGAGGAAGTTCCAAAGATTGATGCACAAACCGCATAATGTGCCATTAGAATAGTAGTAGTTTGATACTGCATGCTGCCTGCAGAAGAACAAGACAGCTGTTAGCAGCATGAAGTCATCAAGGTTATTTAATTGGTTATCCACATGTACTACTGGAAAATTGGTTAATGGGAGCAAGGAAGGAAGAGGTATGGACCTGTGCATGTCACTGAACACCTCTGAAAACAAGCAAGAAAGCTTTTTTTTAAACATCTGCTGAGCATAAACAGCAGTACAGTAAGTATAGCAATGTTTTAACTAGCAACAGGAGCATTTTTTGCAAATATAAACTAATTCTGTAAAACAGATATATTTGAACAACGCATGGAGATGACAACCACTGACAGTATGAGATCAAATCTTGATTCACCATGGAAAAGCTAAGTGGGAACTACAATGTTAAAACTGCCAGTTACATACCAGAACAGGAAGCAACAAGATAGAGTACAAGGGTATCTCCAGAAATGTTTATTTTACGAGTATTCCAAATGTGGAACCTACAAGCCAGTCAGTGACAGCGCACTGTATGCATCTGTGTATGCAGGAGAACTGGAATGAATCACTCAGTGAAAGCAGCACACATCACTGTTTAAAGCTTCAATCCAGCACAGGTAAGGGAGAGGGTGGGTTGTTTTTTTTTCCTTGAACTGTTACAGGAATAAAGTTCTTATGTCTTCGTTGCAAGAATAGTAATGGAATACACAGTATGTTTCCTTTTAAACAAAAGGGATACTTCAAATGCTAATGGATGAAGGTATTAATCATAGAATGGCTTGGGTTGAAAGGAACCTCAGAGATGATCCAGTTCCAACTCCCAGACTATGGGCAGGGTTGCCAGCTACTAAGTCAGGTAGCAGATTAGGTTGCCCAGGGTTCCATCCAACCTGGCCTTGAATACTTCATCACCTTCTGTGTGAAAAAAATTCCCCCAGTATCTAAATCACTCCTCTTTTAGGTTAAAATTGTTCCCCCTCATTCTTTCACTATCAGACCATGCTCAGTTTCTTCTCCCTCCTCATTATAAGCTCCTTTTCAGTATTGGACATGAACGAGTTAACGTCACAACGCAGATCACAGTGAAGGTAATTGAGACTTTTGTGACGTTCTCATAAGAAACCTAGTATCAACTCATTGAACGATTTACTAGAAGTGATGTTCAGAAGTGTAGAACAAAGAATTCCTGTTCCCATTCACTGCAGTACAGTTACTGTGTTCAAAAATGCTAACACATGCATCAACTGCAGTTTTTGCCATGGCATCGTATTAACTGCCAAGACAATGCTAGAGAGTAAAAAGAAGAAAGACCGTAAAATCAGACTGTTCAGGGTAATAGTTTGTTCTCTCATGCTTTGTGATTTTAGTAATTATTAAGAACCAAGATCAAGTGACAAGGACATAGTACCAGTAACTTTCTCATATGGGATGCGAAAACTGTGTTTGAATAGAAGCCCAATTTATGATTCATTGCGAAGGCAAGAAATTTAAATAATCCACAGCATAAAGGCTAAGTTTCACAACTGTGCAACAACATGCTATAGAAACCACAGTGAATATGAGGGAAGAACCTTTTTGTTCCACACACTAAAGTTTGAAATAATTTTGAATTAATGCGTCTCTTGCTCTCCAAACAGCAGATTTTCTCCTCACCGATACATGCAGGTATAGTGAACATAACCGAACAATTACTTTACCTGTTTGATATTATCTTCAGTTACAAATGAGAGAAACGGTCATATCACTAACAAAGAGAAGAATATTAGGAGTGAGATTTCACAAATTTTCAATGTTTATTATCATTAATTTGACAGAAGTAAACCTACAGTTATCTAAAAATGGTCTCATTGGTAGAAGTCAAATTTTTGGAATTAAGCAGGATTGTAAGCCTTTATCTCTTAATGCTGAACTCTCACTAGAGGATTTTAGATGCTTGACATGTAATTACTGAGTGCTTGACATATACTTTTCTAAGAGGAAGGGGTTTAAGGAACTGCTCTGTGTTGTAACTCCTTACCTTTATTTTTTACTGACTGAATGTCTAATTTAGTGTGATATAACCTTTACAAATGCAGCATGTCACCCTTGGATTAACTGAGGCTTTGTACAACAGGCTTCTGTAACCTTAACATTTTGAGGTATGGTTACCATTGACTATTTGTGAACATAAAGCTACCTAACAAAAAATGCCTTATATATGTGCAGGCACCAATGACAGCTAAGTGTTCGGTGGTTTAGAGTTTGTTTTGTTTTTCCCCCAACGTATCTGGACTGACAGCTCTTCTTCACAGAGGCAATGAGAGAAATTAAATGATCTTGAAGGTCACTTCCCACCACCCATGCCCTTCTGTGATTGGTTTTGTGATTTATGAGAAACAGACTGTAAACTTCCTGTGCAGGGATCTGTAACTAATAATTTAGCTCCTCTAACAGTGCATCATTTTAGTGGAGTAGGGTAAAAGCGTTCATATCTTGCTTTAATCTTACAAGACACTCCAATCATAGCAATAGTAACTAAAAGAAGAATAATGAGGTTTACAAAACAATCTGGCTTACATTCTTCTGCTGGCAGGAGTAGGTGACGAGTAGAGGCTTTTCAGTGCTGCTCCTTGACCTTGAGAGAGGAATAGCATCTTCACCACACCAGGATGGATAACCCCTCAATTCTGTATGTTCTGACACCCTCGCTGGCCCAAGTAAGGATCTTTTGCTGGACCTTGGAGTGCATTTGGAACTAGCTGCTGGAGTAACACTGTTCATTCTAGGGCATGGTGTTTGTACTGTTCTTTTCTTGGAAAAACTGGTTGCAGAGCTGCTGCTGATATCTTCACCTGGAAAGGTCGCAGTTGAATATACTGGGCTTTTGCAAGTCTTCTGTATTTTCTGAAAGATGAATTAGTTAGA
The DNA here is from genome assembly GCA_013399175.1 of Odontophorus gujanensis. Lineage (NCBI taxonomy): Eukaryota > Metazoa > Chordata > Aves > Galliformes > Odontophoridae > Odontophorus > Odontophorus gujanensis. Next base: position 47,889 of record VXAB01008911.1, on the reverse strand, counting down.
CATATTAAGCTACATAAGTCAGACAGTCTATTGCTGTGGTTCCAAACAGTGAGGATGCCTCTTTGAGCTGAATCTCTAGCTTTCATTCTCCTACCAGATTTAGTCTAGCGTGAGTGCTTTTATTAATTTACCCATTTGGTTGGATGGATCATTTGCTTCTCTAATCCAATCCTTCAGACTTGTCAAGGATTTCTGTAGGCTTTAGAAGAAAAGTACCTGCTGAGTTTTGTGCAAGGAAGAGCCAGGCTCCTTCATGTTGATGAGTTTGAAGTCTGTCACCAACAGAATTTTGTACGGTTCTTTCTGTTGGATAAAATCCAGTAGGTAGCAGTAGGTTAGCCATCTAAGTTATGCTGACAGTTTGGAAGAACATCCTAATAAGTAGTGCAGGTACAAGAATGATTAAATATATATAATATGTAAAGCTACACCTTTCTCAGAAAAGATTATTTGCAAGCAATAGCAGTCTACCCACATCCTTCCTCATGAAGGCAGCTCTGTCTTATGTGATGAAATGCAGTAAGGGAAAAGGTTTTGCTTAAACTATTTCCCGTATTTCTATTTCTCACCTTCTTTCCTGTTTTGCCATAGCCATAATTTATCCAGATAATAAAGGCAGAAGTTACCTATAGCAAGGATAATAGAAATTCTACTAGTTCATAAAATTATAGATTATCCTGAGCTGGGAAGGACCCACAAGGATCATCAGGTGTGACCCCCGTCTACAGACAGACCCACCCAAATCTGAAACCCTTCAGCGTAGAGTATTGTGCAAATGCTACTTCAGCTCCAGCAGTTGGGGACTGTGACCACTGCCCTAGGGAACCTATTCCATTCCCATCACCCTCTGGTCTGGAATCTCCGGAATCCTAACCTCAACCTGAACCTCCCCTGATGCAGCTCCATGGCATTCCCCCAAGTCCTGTCGCTATCATCAGAGAGCAGAACCCACTGTGAACCCTCTGTTCTTCTGTGAGGGTGCTGTAGGTTGCCATGAGGCCTGCCCTCCTCTGTGCTGAACAAACTTAAGTGAACTCAGCCACTCCATATCTGTTCTGTTCTAGACCTTTCACCATCTTTGTAGCCTTCCTTTGGACACCCTCCAATAGTTTTATGTTCTATGAGCCAATTGCTAGATTATGCAGTCCAGAGGATAAAATCTCAGGAGTAGTACTAAGATTTCTGGCCTTTGATGTAAAATTGAAGCAAAGAAATAGACACTACCTACATGTCACTGCAAAGGCCACGTACCTGTGACACCATTCCAAAAGCATTTCTTGCTGTTTTTGTAATTCTTTGGAGCACTTGTCTCCTCTTTCTTGCTTCCATATTTTTCCAAAGTGGTGTCTCATGGAAATTCAGCTCTACTTGCTTTAATGGTATTCTCTTTCTTATTGACATGCAGATCACATTAAGAGAATTCAAAGAAGCTTTTCTCTTGAATTTGTCTGGTACAGGGCTCTCATTCTCATCAGCATCAGCTAAAAGCTGGTGTCTCTGCCAGCCCATTGTTGCCTTGACATTTTGGAGCATAGATGCCATCTTGTTCCAGTTCTTCATCAACCTTATTTCTAGAACAATGAGAATATGAAGAAAAATTAGAGCAAGGAATGCCAGTGTGGAAAAAGATAAATGGAAATTATTCTATAATATGTTTAGCTACATTTACCTGAAACAACAAAAGTAGAGACAAGCAGACTTTTTACTCTTCTGAGCTGCAAGGGAAGAAAACATTACTTTTTACAGCTACTTACGTAAGTCTGTGAGCAAGTATTATCACTTGTTCCATTTTCAGGACATGAGTCCTGGTAAACTGTGAGACTTGGTCTTGTAAAGCAGAACAAAGTTTAACAGCAAGTTTCTTGGTGCCCCAGACCAAAATCTCCAATCCAAAATTTTTGGCTTCATTAATCAAATCAGACTTCTACTCCCGGGCAAGTTTGCAGAGTTCCTGCCGTCTCCTGCCTCAGTTACTGGCTGAAAGCTTACATTGATTTCACAGTTACAACTGCAGACAGACAAGTCCTAAAGTGGACACCACAGCTAATGGCAAAAGAAAAGTGAGAAGGGCCTATTACCTGTAACGATCTGTAGAAACGTTAAGTAAATTCCTAATTGTTACTAGCTCATTAGCAAAATATGTTGCTATTACATTACTTCTGAAAAGCTAATGGAAATGAATTTTAACAAACTGAATTAAGGGTTAACTTTACCAGTACTTCATTGAGAAGTACAGTGGATTAAAAAAAAAACTGGGAGACTTCTGCCATTGTTACATTACCTATTACAAAACTCGATATTCCTTACTCAATCTCATCTCCTAAATAGTCCCCACCTCTCAGAAGTGTCCTTATTGATCTCAGAATGCAAAAAAATAGAGTTCTTTTAAATCCAAACACGATAAGAGCAGTAACACTTTCAATGCATTTCTGCACGTAGCAGCAAGGCAAGGTTTGTAATCGGGCAAACTGCCAGTAGATCTACTACCCCATAGTTTATCCCGCCTCCTTTTGATAAGATGATGACTGCTGCTGGTGAACCGATGCTGTAAAGCACTGTTAATTCTCCGCCGGTCGCTTGCAGCCGCGGCCGCACCCCCAGAGCCGCGGCGAGCGCAGGCGGCAATGCTTCCTCATCCGCAGCAAACGGTTGAAACCACGGTAAGAAGGGCAGTAAAGACGATCGGTACAAAGGCTGGAGGAGACCGAACTCAGCCTTGTACGGCACGAAACACGGGACGCGAGCGGACCGCTCTACCCATCGCTTGGGTCCGTACTTACGCACACAGGAGACCGAGACGAGCCAGACCGCCGCCGGCCGACAACCACGCCTGGCGCCGCCTCCGCGTTCAAATCTGCCCCGCCTGCTCCGATTGGCTGCCGCTCCTCGGGCGCGCGCGGACCGTTAGGCGCTGAGGCGACCGCCCCATGTAGGGCTGTGGGCTGTGATGTTCCTTGCTAGCCGCGCCCGCCACGAGTTGGGGTAGGTGTGTGAACGGAGAATGATGTGAAGGACGAGAGTGTAGGCGATAGTGCGTCCCAACAAGCAGCGAGAGCACCTCTGCAACAGCTGCAGGTGCTGCACGGAGGTCGGTGGCCACGAGGACCTCTGTGCCTCTCTCCCCCTGGAGCCCCTCCTCGGGTTTGGTGCTCTTGGGCCATTAGAGCCATAAACTCACACACCTCCGCAGGAATACCAAAGCATACAGGGCTGGATTGTGCCGTTGGGAATCCATGTGACCATTCTTGCTTCTGATAATCCGTTATGAGCCAAAGTCCTTGAGAGGCTTTTTAATTATTATTTTCCACTGATACACTGATGATTCCAGATGCTGGATGACATCACCCACTATCTTCTGCAACTGGAGGACATAGAGATGTAGATTACACAGTGCTGGACCAGAAATCACTGGGGCTGTTATTCAGCAAATCAGGCAGCTAAAAAAGAGAAAGTGCTGAGAAAGTGGTTTGTACTCTTTAGCATCCCACCCTAGAGGAAGACAAAGCCTGCTGGATATTAGGAGAAACTTCTTCCCAAAAAGAGTGGCCAGGTGTTGGAACAGCCTTCCTGGAAAGTGGCAGTCGTCATCCCTGGAGATATTCCAGAACTGTGGAGATGATGGTTAGTGAGCATGGTAGAAAGGGAGGGGGACTGTGCTTTTTGATACTAGAGGTCTTTTCTCACCTTAGCAGTTCCATGATTCTGTGCAGTGCATTTACCTTGAAAACACTTACTTTTACCTGCAAAATTGCTCTTGGAAAGAAGTGTAGCAGCTTCCAGTTCTTTTTACCCCCCCGATATGTTTTTCTGCATTCAAACTCAACAGTTGACTACTAGACACACATGCACAGCTAACACTTACTCTAGAGCTATAGCTGGTCTGGCCATTGTCAATGCTTTGTGAGTCCTAACCCTGATTGTAAGCATACTTTCTACGAGTTCTGAAGCATTACTGTTTTTCGAAGTGCCACGTAATGATGTACCCCTTTGCATCACACACTACTACATGGGTAAATGCATCTCAATAGATAATTTCTTATTAATAGAAATGTATTTCTACATATTACAATCATATATGCTATTCTGCATTTTTCTGCCAACTGACTTTAAGGTTTCCAGATTGCTACAGATTTGTTGTGCCTTTTGTGTCCCACTGTATATCCACTTGTCCCTAAACTCTATCTCTGTAGGGAAGGATTTAGGTTCCTTACACTTGCAACATTCAGCTTGAACCACTCTTATTTGAAGACTGCTCAAATCCAGACAGGACAGAAACAATAAAAAAAGCTAAAAACAAAGCTCTTTGTGGGGTGAGGGTAATTACGAGTCCTAAATAACCAAGGGAAGTGAGGTAGTAATTACAGCCCCATGACTTATTCTAAGGGTCATCTGGGAGCTGGGAGTTTGAGATGGCGTTTTTGTACTGGGGAAAAGAAGCTAGGAATAGACCTAGTGCTAACTGAACAGACATTGCATGCTGATGCAAACATAACGTGATGGAAGAGCCCCAATCCAAAAGAAAAGCAGCACAAAGGCAGTCAGCCTGTCCTTGTAAGCCTGTTAATAAAATGAAATTAGACATATCTGAGTCTTTGCAGTTGTAAACAGACTCGCAAGAGACCTTCATTTCTTCATCTTATGGTGCTTGTTATCTTCCATTACAACTTTGTTACACCAAATTTAACACTATAATGTGATGGAAAGTACTGCAGTAATACCAGGGTGGCAAAGTCTTTGGCTGCAATAAGCCCAAACACAGCACACAGAAACAAACGAATAAAAGTTGCTTACCTTTAAAAGATCTGAGGTAGGCAGCGAACTCCAGCAACATACCCTCATCTCCACTGCCAACAGTTAAATGAGGGCTGGGAAGGGGTGAATCCTGGCTCCTCCCTTCCATCACTCAGGTACACTGCATGCACCTGAGCTCCCCTGGGCTGGCCCTGCCTTCCCACCAGGTGTTCCATCATTGCTTCAGGCCGTGACTCAGCATTTCCACTACATCAAGGAAATATCTCACACAAGGGAGGAAAGGTAGATTGTTTAAAGATTGGCATCACCAAATTTTTACTTGTTTTGTCTTTTGGTCATGCCAGCAATTAAGCCTTGATTTTGGGGTAGATCACATAGATCAGTATCCCTAGCTGTTGTGCGTTTTTGTTTTGTTTAAATTTCATTCCCAAGAGCTAAGCAGTGGTTTACCACATGGTAAAATGTGTACTGTAGAGACAGGAAGTGCCTGCATTCTGAGTTTTTGCCTCACTGCAGAAGTACTGACAAAATAGAAGTTTTCAATTTCCATGGCTCTTCCCAAAGACAACTGGTAACCTGATCTGTATAAAAGGTCTTGTGAGAGCAAGCACCTAACAGATGCATGGAGGGCAATTATTTGCATTTCACAACTGAAGTTTGCAATTCATAAATGAAGAAACATGGATCTCATTGCTTCTGTATTTGGATGTTTACTGTTCAGTTGCTTCATCCATTTATCTGGGTGGTGAAAAGTGATAATGCTGCATATATAGCCTGCACCTAGATCTGTATTTGTCTGTTCCTGAGATGATCAAGCAAGTCTTCTTTTTCAGTGTCTTCCCCTCAGCCCAACTAACTTGGATCAAGACAGCTTTGTTTGCTGTTGGCCCTAGCATAAATTCAGTTGTGACATCACAAAGGTTACCTCTTCGTTTCATGGCAATGACTGAACTTGAGGGAGGGTGGGGCAGGAGGAGGTACAGAAAATAAATTATGAACACAGGAGGGAAACTATTAGATCTGGAAAGGTGCCCAGGGACCAGAATACTCACAGAATCTAGACTTGAGAATTGAACTGGTAACTTATTGCAGTGTGGCTATTTCCTTCTGTTTTTTGCTTTTTTTTTTTCCTATTATACCTGATCTCTTGATTCACCATCCTTCCTGTCCACTGGAAATGGCTGAACATCTTGCTTGAGCAAAGTGATAGAACAGCTTATAGTGCTTATTCCTCTCAACGGGGATTGTACCTTCATCTATGGTAGGGTACTACACCTCAGGTTTTCTTGACACAGTACTCTGAAGGTAAGAATAGTCATTTGCACTGCCTTTGCACAGGGTACTGTTCGGCTCTGTACAGCCCTGAACATCAGGTATCAGGCCCCAAACCATTATCAATTGCAACAATTGCTCTACCATTTCCATTACTATACCATTTCCCTGTTTAGCCAGTCTTGAAGCCAAAATATTCAATGATGTCTCCTGTCCTCTTACTATGATTGCTTTTTACTCATCGTTTTTTTTCTCTTTTGATTTAGGTTAGACCATACTTTAGACACAAGAACTTGCTGGATCCTGACAACGTGAGTACAGAGGCAAGAGAGGACTATTGCTTTTGGATGTAAAAAAAAGGCAACTTTTAGCTATTTGCTTGGAAGGCTATCCTGTTGGGAATTACAAGACATTTAGGCAGCAACTTCCTTCATCTGGGCTTGCTTCAACACTCAGAAGAGTCATCAAGAAGTCTCTTCCTCAATGGAGGATGATAGCGACCTTGTGCAGAGCTCTTGGGCTAATTTACCTGATGTCTGTCTGAGGCATGTCTTCCATTGGTTAGATGACAAGAACAGATCTCAAGCTGCGTTGGTCTGTAAAAAGTGGAATCAGGCCATGTACTCAGGATCCCTCTGGAGAACTAGAACAATCATATTCAATGGCCAACCATCAAGGGCACAGGCATCTGAACTTGAAACTGCACTGTGGTATGTCAAGAAATTTGGCAAGTATTTGGAACACCTTGAAATCAAGTTATGGCATCCTTACAGTACTGTCTTTACCCGAAAATTTCAAGTGTCTATGAGAAGCCTTCTCTCACATTTGGCTAAGTGTAACTGTCGCCTGGTATCCTTGAGCATCAAGCACCTAGAATTAGATCGCTCGGTCTGGAAAAACATAGTCAGGGCTCAGTTTATCAAGAACTTAGGTACCTTCCTGAAAAGAATGAGCAAGCAACTTAATTATCTCAACTTGAAAGGAGCAAGAGTAACCTTAGAAGAAGGCTGTGAGCTTCTGAATTCCCTGAGCTGCCTGACTAATACGAAGTTTATATCTGAAATAAATATTGAGGATTTCTTCAGTCTCCATCTTCCTGTCTACAGCAGCACCTTGTTCTACCATACAGTGTCCAAGTTCCACAGCCTGGTTATCCTGACTTTCAATTATAACTGTGTCTCTGATGAACTGCTGGACATTCTGAGCAAGAACAGTGCTCATTCCCTGTGCACCTTGAATATCAAATGTCATATCTATGACCCTCATGGGCAAGTGGTCTGGGGAATGTCATGGGCCAACTTGGCCAAAAGTGCCCCAAAACTGAATGTGAACTTCTACTTTGAAAGAGTCATGAAGCATGATCATCTGTCCAGGATCCTGCTAGTGGAGATCCCAGTCAGGAGCATCAGTTTACGGAGCTACTATTTCAGAGACCCAGACTGGATGATGAGACCTACCCTCACCACCATCCTCCCAGCCTACTGGCACGTGCTGCAGGTAAGGCAAGCAGTCATGACAACTCATCACACAAAGCTAAGCAAAGTAATTGTATAGGCATTCTACATAACAGCAGTGGGAATTGCTGACTACTTCAGATTTGGTTATTTTCAGAAGAGTTAGACATTTCAGTGTTCCAGCTATATAGTCCAGTTGAAGTGATTGTCCTTGTCCAGTTATGATGTCCATTATGCTGTTCCTTGGAAATGTCACTTAGAGCAGGCTGACCTCAAAAAACACTGGTGGTTGTAAAGCCAACTGTGAGCAAAAGGAACCTTCAGGCAGGAAAGCATTATTTTTGTATGAAAGCTATTCAGTCAAAGCACTTTGGTATCACCAAGGATGTATCACTAAAGGTATGCCACAGCTGACAGATATAAATGAGCATCAAGTCTGTACATTCGTGAGGGAAGCACACAGACTTATAACTGGTGGTTACTGACAGATTTCTCTACAGTCTAACGCATTGCAGAGTTTGCAGTAGACACCAGAGATCTGTAAAGCTTTCTAGAAATTCTCGTTGGATGTACTTTTCATCTATCTCGAATCACTAATACTGCTGGTATACAAAATAGAATAATAGCCTAAGCTGTGGCTGTAGCAGCCACTAGAAGTTGTCTGTCTCTTAGGATGGTACGTAACATACAAGGAAAGCCCACCTTAATGGGAGAATGGAGATTACTATTGCATATATTTTTGTCATAATAAAAAAACAGTTCTCTGCTAATGTCAAGGTACACAGCCAATCTGCTGCCAGTCACTTCTGTTGGTATAACTGGGAAACACTTTTGAAGTCTAGCTAGTACAACCTCTGCTCCATAGTAATAATCGTATTCTTTCTTTTTGAAGAAATTAACCCTTGAAGTAAACAATGACAATGAGCAGCTGGATGATGAGCTGCTACAGCTCATCTTATCATGCAGGAGGTTGTTTTTTCTGAAAGTCTGGGCATTTCTTAGTGTGACTTTCATGGAGAGGTTGCTATATAATCGTGCAGAAAGGAAATGCTTTTTGACTACAATAAAGGTAAGACTTTGTGCCTCAGTATACCCATTATCTACCTTCCTCTCTTCCACACCCACAGAAGTGTTGAGGTCCCCATAATCCCACAATAAGATTAGAGAAGGAAATGTTAACGTAACTACCTTCCCTATATAATATTTCAGCATTATAAGGATCCCAAGAACCACTCAGAAATGGGTCTTTACAACCCACTAAGCCATAAGTAGGAATATTACAGAATATTGCGTAAGTTTAATAACCAGCACCAACCATTTCACTAGCCTTTGCTTGTCTATGGTTCCCCTCTGTCACCTCCTAGATTAAGCTATGAATTAACTGTTATTCCTACGCCTGGTTCTTGAATCTGTGCTTAAATTGAAGCATGGTAGTTGAATCTCATTAAACAGAAGATATAAACATATCTCACCAAAAAGGGATGCTGTATTGAATGTGGGCCATACCATAAGTGCAGCTGGTGTAAACCATGCTGTCATACTATTTTGCCTGCTGGATTCTAAATGTATTAGTTCTAGAGCCACGCATGTTCCAAAAATGCATCAATCTTGAGGGTAAAAGGAACTTTCCTCTTCCCAAAAATTCTTTGGCAGGAGATTAGTCATAGTTTTCACCCAGTTTGGAGTGAAAACAAAGTAAATTTCAGGATTTTATTCTAAGAATTTGGCTTCTTCATATTCTCCAGTAATAACAAAAGGCTTATTTTTGCCATGAGCTTTAATGGACTGAGACTGCTCCACTTATCTGAGAGACATGACTGCCATTCATGCACACAGGTCAGGATTTACACGTTCCAACAAGAGACCAGAGAGGAGGACCGTCTGTTGCACAGCATTTACAAGAAGTTCCAAAATCTGATTGACTCAGAGCTAAACTATTTTGTCATCACTTATCCACTGATGTAAAGCCACAAGGAGTTATGTCTGCAAATGATGAACAAATCCTTTGGAGAGCATTAGAGAGAGAATTAAATCCTGTCAGCATGCCTCTAAAAGGAAGATACCATTAATGCAAAGGACAATTCTACTATGCCCTGGATTAAAATGTTGGCTTTGGGAACCAGCCTTCTATGTCTCCACAATCACTTACTCTTGCCATTTTTTTATTTTCCCTCACCAGAACCAGAAGCAACAGTAAGCCCTTTCTCAGCTTTCATAGGTACCTCTAGTAAAAATAAGGCCCTATTCTTTATTCAGCACTTCCTTAGTTTCTAATATCTTACCAATGAGGCCTGATTTTTTCTATTTTTCAAATAGAAAAACTGAGACATGGGGTGAGGAAATTATTAGCCCCAAATCAACCTTAGCTTGCTCTTGATTCAGATGTAGTCAGGTACTCCATTCCACTGTATCATCAGTCCCTAGTTCTTGTTGAGTTTAATGTATACTCTATGCCCAGTTCTTAACAACAGATGTTAAGAAGAAAAACAAACATACCATGACCAGTCCTGACAGTCAACACTCACACAAATTACCAGCGTCTTATGAGAGAACTCCTGGTCTAGCTTCCACAACTTCTACACCTCTCAATGGCAAAAATATCATTGGTTGTACCTGAGATAACATGGAAAGCATCTTCCTTTCTTATTCTGGAACATTACTGCCAAGTGGGAGATTTTATCGGACATTCTAGAGCACAGTCCTAGCTGTAAGTACTGCATCAGTTTTAATTACCTCACACATCTAGAATGATGACAGCATTAATCCATTTCAATAAATTTGGACTTTGTCAATAAAAATATCAGCACAAGCTGTCCAGTAGCAGTTTCAAAAGTTGTTAATGCAAACGGACTCTCTCATCGGCTTGCAGAGCACTTCATCAACATATAATGCATCCACCTTGGTCTGGATTTCCTCCTCCAAGGAGAGCTGTCGACGTCTCAGACCTTTCAGCTCTGTCTCAGCCAGTGCCAGTGTGTCTTTTAACCTAACAGGGAAAACAGAGCCAGAAGTTAGTTGAGAATATATAGGTGGTTCTTCATATACAAAAATAATTCCAAGTGAAAAAACAAGGACAGAGATTTACAATGAGACAATATCCATGCAGTATCCTTTAAAGTGCCCTACTCTTAAGGAGAAAGCATGTCTGAAAATTTCATGGAGAAAAGCTGAGACCCAATGTTACTTTGACTATTTAATTAATCAAATAATCTGTACCACAGATTTCCCTACTCTTTCATCATTTCCACTTGCCTTTGAATGTTGTTTGTAATCTCTTGGACTTCACCAGTCAACCTATACTGCACTGTGTCATAACATAATTCCACACCAGGGCGATGGTTTCTTGCTTCCAAGCGGGTTTGAGCTACTTTAACGGGTCCTTCTTTATCAGCAATTGCTTTCTTTAAAGCTGCAATGTTCATCTCCTGTGAGGCAGTCTCCTCCATCACCTTAACAAATCCAACAGAAAAAAGCACTGCACGCTGTCTCTTACTAAGAGCAAAATCCCCAGCATCTCGTTTAATAGCTATAGTAACAACAATCACAGTAACACTCATTATGTTAAGGTGTTATTTTATCAATGGATTTTCACAAAGGTTGTCCAGGATTACAACTGGAGAGGAGCCAACACCATTTTAAGTAAGACTGGAAATTTAAGTTCAGCGGTTAACTTTTAGAACTCAAGCACGGTTTTCATGTATTGAACTTCGAACACACTGTCCCTGTTTTTATAAGCCATTAAGCTCTTACAGTACAATCACAAAAAACCTATAGTAGCCCTATGTATATAAAAATCACATGGGAAATCCTGACTTTGCTGAGAATACTTCAATTGAGTGACAAATTTGAGAAATTCACCTTTTTAGCAGTGGACATGTGAATAAGTAGATAAAATCTAAGGTGACTGTTACAGGAAATCAGGGTCAGAGGGAATGTTGCAGCTGTTGCCAGAATTGCAAAGGTAAAATTCTTAACTGCAGTAGCTCAAGACACCTCAATACATTGGACTGAGCATACTGGTTGATAACCAAAGCTCGTTGTTTACATCTTTTCACTGCTGGTCTCCTACAACTTACCACTGAAAGGAGCATCTCCAACTTTTGCTTGGCATCTCTGACTTCCTTCGCTCTATTTCTAAATGCAATATTCACCATCTCATATTGCTTGAACATGTCATTCACTGCCTGGGAAAGGATGCTGTCAATCAGCACCCTTAGTGCCACTGAATTGTTTCTCTGCATGTCAGCCTTTTCAGCGTTTATGTTTGAGAAATATAACCAGTCTTCAGGGCTAACAAAGCTGAAAGAGATTTGAAATAAAAGGTCATCAGCTGGCAGCATCAGGCCATCTGCAATTTCATAAATCTATAATTACTCCACAAACCAAGCATGAGTGTCAAAAAAATAAAAAAATTACTTCGCTACAATCTCAGAACAACTTTGTTATTACTTTTCCTTTCCTGATAAGCATTTGAGTTGTAGCAGCAAAAGGGAGGAAAGATACAGACAAATAGGCAGACGCATATTATAATCAATATTTCATGGAACATTTTTCATCAGTGAAGGTGTTACTAGTAACATAATTCAGCTGGTATTATTAAGACCAAGTTACTGTGCACACAACACATTAATTTGCTCTCACACACAGGTTACCCCTACATGTTTACACAGTCACTTACAGCAATAGTCGGGAAGCCCATCCTCAAATGTATTCCCAGAAGGGGAGGGTGGTATCTGTGGTAAGTCCCTCAGAGATTCCTCAGTTTCATTGAGTATCTATATAAACCTGTAATCATTATTTGTATATAGCAGCAAGCACTATTCTGGGTGCGATCTGAGTTATACAATGTGCTGATGGACACTAACATGTACAAGTGGTAAGAACTGGCAGTCTGTTGGTGTTTCAAGTGTGTCAGTGTGCTACTTAGGCTGTTTCTTCTTGCCAGCCTGTATTTTGTAGTAGGTATTTCTTCATCTAAACCATTCATACTAATTCACACAAAAGGTGCACACTGGACAGAATAATTAACCTCACGTTTTTGTGGCTCATTTCACCAATGTATTACATGGATACTAAAGTGATGGACAGAAGTATTAAAAAAATACACAACTACAACAGAACACTGAAGAACAGCTAGCCTGTCTTACAGACAATTACTTTAATCTTGCTATTACGGTAACTGTTCATTCTAGCAGTATAATTAATGTATATCCATTGAGTTAAAAAAAACACTTACTTTCCTTCTGTTTTCACTGTATTATCAGTGTATCTGATATCAGGAGTGTTGTTTGTCAAGCTAGCACAGTAATTGTCAATCATCAAAGCTGTGAACTTGTCTTTCACATCCATTTCGAGGTTGTATTTTGCGGAACGGTTTAGTCTAGAAGAAGAAGTGACCACACACTAAGCCGAAGTCTAGGATTTACAAGTCTCCCTAATGTGCATGTGACAAATGGTACATTACGCGGTGCAAATGCTGCTTACAAAATTATTCATTCACGAACAGTCATTTGCAACATCACAAGACTGAGAGCAAAGTTCACGCTCCTTATAAATTAATGGTTTAATTTCAATTGGAATTAAAGCCACAGGACTGCATCCTGAGAAGGTCATGGATCATGTGGCAGTACCTTCAGTTCTAACAGAACTTCTGACAACTAATGATCAAATGTTATGGAATAGAAGGGGACTTCTGTAACTGTTTAGCACTGAAGGTAATCTTGGACCTGTGTTCAGCCCAATGTGACTTCTCTGGATTATGACTGCCCTGCTTGTTAGCTAACCCACATTTGGTTATGCTCCTTGCCTCCGCACCTGATTTGCTCATTGGTTTGTTCTAATGTACGTTCAAGCAAAGCAATAACCCCCTGCAGAACTTCAGCTTCTTTGACCAGTTCCTGTTCTACTTTATCATGCACCAAGTCAATCCCAGCTCGTCTCTGCCTAAATAAAAAGAGGAAAAGCCATCAGTCACATTATTAAAATACCTATAGCTAACAGACAGTGGTGAAGCCCAGCATTCTATATCCAAAGATTTTTCTTGCCACACTGGAAACATTGCCTTTATGGACTTTGTTCTCTGATGTTATAACACAAACCAGATCGTGCCTCTGTTGCAGAAGCAGGTCCTTAGTTTGCCACCATTTTAATTATTTGTTAAAGATCTTTTACATAGGTTCTCTTCTCTCCCCGAATGTTTTTCTTAATCTCACCTGTTCAGGAGGCAATTCTGGGAAATCACAAGTGGCTCTTTGCAGCTCTCCAAGGCTCTCTCCAGCCTGATCTTGAAAGTTAACAGTACCTCTGTCTCCTTAACAATTTCTTCAAGTTTGTTATCTAATTCTTGCTTCCAGAACTTTATTTCTTCCAATCTCTGTTCTGCAGAATGAAAATTTCAAACAACTATTAATACAAGCCAGAGCATTCTTGGTCATATCTTAGATATGGCTAGAAATAGAGTGAGTCCATTATGGTGCGAATTCAGCCTTGGAGACATCATTTCATACAAAATAAATAATCCACCTAAAAATATTTTTGAATAATATCTTGACTTTCCTTTCATGAGATCAGATAACATGCCATTGACATATATTCTTACTCACAATCATGTAATTTTCTAAGTCCCTCTTAAACACGTAGCTCAAATGACACTTGCAAAGTACACATGGTATTACCGATTTTCTTGTTGACATTGCTTTGGGTTTTCTGAGTTGTCTTTTCTATTTCGTCCACCAGTCTTTGACTTTCAGCTACCACGCGCTCCGAACTCGATTTCTGAGACTCTGTACTGGCACACTGCATCTTGTTTGCAACATGCCAATCTGAAGAATGAAACTTGGGTGAAGCTTGCAGCAGTCTGGCCATTGTTTTCGGAAAGGTTCTGCTTATAACTGAGGTGAATTCTTGGAATGAGAAACCTGAAATCAGGAGTAGGATTATATTTGGCCGCAGGAGCAAAAATGGATAAAGATGAACCTGGGAAGGCAAAAAAATTCTTGTCCCTTTAACCTTCAAAAAAGCACAGAGAAACAAGAAGTTGGAAATGGAAGTCAGAAGGAGAGGAAAACAATCACAGCAAAGTCAAAAAATAAAAAATAAAAAGGAATAAATATAAGAGTTAAATAGTATCCCACAAGTTGCAGAAGTAAATACCTTTTAAGAATATGGCTGAAGAATATGGATGAACTGTAAGCTATAAACATCAACAACAACAACAGCACAGTCATTAGAAAAATATGAGAAAACACAACCTGAAAAACTGAAGGAGGAAGTATACCAGATAAAAGAGTAAATTGAGAAGTATAGGGACGGTTAACAAGAACAAAGAGACACTTCTAATGCAGTTAAACCAGTGCCAACAAAATGCACAGAGTAACAGCATTTTGATTCAGTACCAATTTTCCTCTTCTAGCACTGTGTGTCTCCAGTTTTTCTAAGACAACTTCTTTCTCCAGACAAACACAGCAGTTCCTATGCATCACATAGTTTGTCCATACTCTGGCACAGGCATCCTTAAAACATCTCTTTCTCCCCCACACAATCCTTAACTGATACTGCTTCACACCTGATTATTCCCAAGATCAAACTCTGGCTAAAAGCCACATCCTTTGTTCCCCTTCACTGCGGGGTTTGCTCCTAGCTGTTGTGCAGTCTCTATCTCCAGAGCAGCACCACAGTTTATTTTTCAGCATGAGACAAATATTCCAGGAAGGGGCTCTGAACAGCTCCAGAGGTCAACAAAGTAGCTGCTATGGAACATTTCCTCCATCAGTGTAAGCCAGGAGTACTTTCTATCACCCAGTGCCAGGTAATGTCTGTCTAGAAATAAAAACTTACTGTATGTTAATTGAAAAGGCTTCCACATCTTTGGTCAGTAGTTTTTAATGGATTTATTGCAGAAATACATTAAAAATTCTGAAATCAAATGAAAGGTTGCTATGTACCTATCTAAAGTGCCAGTTTTACAATATTTTTAGTGGTATTCATTATCCGATCCATCATCATGGCAACCATACTCTTGCCTTATGGGGGACAAAAAAATGAGCAGCCTGAGACAAGAAATTGAGAACACAGAAGAACACTACATTAGATGCTGAAATTCAACTAGCCATGGTATAGTTTAGATCAGAATGACATTTCTCAGTATTTTCCAGCAAGCTTCAAAGAGACTACAAAGTGATAAAGAAGCAAACGGTATTTGTCAAAAGATGTCGAGCTGATCCAAGACATAAGAGTGCAAAAGAACTGTAATTACTGTTTGTAGCAAAGGCTAGAAAGCAATCTATAATCTCAAACACTAGCTAAATTCTCAGTTATCCTTAAAACTGATTGCCACAACACTTCTCTTGTAAGCTGCCATGTATATAGAAATCTGCATATACTCCAGAGAAGCCAAAAAGACCTTGCAGTTGAAAAAACACTGTCTCAGGAAAGAAGATGCCAAGCATTCCAGAGCTCGCCAAAGGAAAATACAAGAAAATTCAGAAGACAAGCCTGATATTAAAACCAAAGCTCTTAGTCTGACAGGAAGAGAACCTAGAGATTCAATAAGCAGCAAAGAATGGGGAGCAATGCAAACAAGGAGAATGATCGGTATCTGCCTATTGAGGAGGGGGCTGCAAGGGAAGCTGTGGTCACAGATGCTCAGAATACTTCTGTTTCATGAGAAAAAGCAAAACCATGACCTTTCGACCAGAAGAATCAACAACACAGACTACTAATTAGGTAGACCTGTAAATCAGTTTAGACAGTATTGCTCAAGTGAATACTGCGACTACTGGTGCAGGAGAGAGTAAAGGAGAGTAAAGCTGGCCCTTGATTTGTATATTCTGGCCAATACATAAATATTATTTCTTTCCTAATGAACACTCTTTAACGGATTATTAATACAAGGTGTTTATAGTTCAAAGCAGGTTGTTGTTGTTTTGTTTGTTTAGCATATGAACAACTGGAACAAGACTGGAGCAATATGCATAAGAAAAGAAAGATTTCCTTTGATCTAAGTAGATCGGATCTCAAACACAGTTTGAGCAGAGGGTTACTTTGGACCGGGCAAGTTCCATCAGGCTATATACATTTCTGCACCATTCCAAGGCTTTTAGAATTATAAACACATTTGTGAGGGTCTAGAAAGAAATTACTCAACAAACTGAAATGCTTAAATATCCAGTGACATATGTTCCTTAACGTATACTCAGACACTTAAAAAAAAAAATATAAAAAGGGGAATCCTCAAATTAATAATCAAGTTTATTTTATGAGACCTATGGGATTTCATTAGATTTTATTCTGACAACCCAGTACTGAACGCCCTTGTGAAGGGGTATGTTTACAGTCACAAACCCTGAAGCTGTTCACGATTTGCTGTAAAAGATTATTTGCTTTTAAATTAACACTCAATATACAACTTATCCCTCAATACACGTTCTAAAACAGAAGAAAGTTTTATTTTTACCTCCGGTGGTTTTCAGGCTGACACAGGCCTTAAGTCATAGTGGACTTCCTGAGGCAGATAATAGCGTGTTGTTCATCAACGATCAGTAAAATCAACTCCCAACTGAGACGGTTTATAATGGAATTAGAGCTGTTTAACTCTGAAACAGCCCCGCCCGGCCCTGCCAACCGCAGGGGCCTCCTCCGCACGAGTCCGACCCCTCCCACTGTAGCGCAACGCCTCCACCCACCCGAACGCCCACCAGCCAATCGCAGACGTCACTTGGTTTCCCGTAACCAATCGGTTTGTCCTCGCAGCCCAGCCCACCAGCGCAGCCCGCACCGCC
>VXAB01008911.1:4501-30580 GCA_013399175.1 Odontophorus gujanensis | reverse complement strand
CCCCCCCCCCAACTCGTCTTACCAACGGTCGCAGGTTTTTGTGTGTGCGTGTTGCTCAGGAATTTCTTCGAGCACCGGTGGCCTGCGGAGGTCCGGGGAGGACCAGCAGCGCTCGTTCCCGATCGTTCTCCGTCCTCTCGGCTGCGGGTACGGCGTGGACCGGGCGCGGGGCCACGGGGTTTCCCGGTCACCGGTCTCCCCCTGCTCCGCGGCACCAGAGGAACGGCCGAACCTACGCCCAAGCGGTCGTTGTGATGACATGAACAACCATAATAATCTTGACAGTGACATTATGCTAACAAAAACATACACATTTCCAGCGCTAAATTCACAAAGGCATGTTTTAATATTTGTTTCAATTTAAATTAAATGCCGCAGGACCATCTGCTCTCTTCATCATATCGTCGCAGAAAGGCAGTGCTGTCCAGGTATTTCCTGACGGACAGAGCACTAAGATCTGCACACTGTCATCTACATAAATCACAGTGGAAAGCATTGCTGCACGAACTGAAAACTTTTATCAAAATTCCCACACATGTAAAAGCAACAACAATAACAACAACAGCAGCTGCAAATGGTATCTCCTCCCTGCTTCCATCCATGCTTGATCAGGTGATGATTCCAGTTAACACTGCTGCATTTGGTGCTGCTACTTGCACAGTGAGCATTCATGGCAGCGCTCCATTGGACATCATCAAGAACAGAATACAGATAAAGAGGAACTCAGATAAAGAGAAACTGGGAACATTACCTGCATTTCCCCTCTCAGTTGAGAATGTGCACGCTAATCAGAACTTTCTTGCTGCTTCACTCAACAAAACAAAAGTCTTTTTGGTTCATAGAACGTTTCCTTCCCTTCTATCACTTTTTGTCTTATGTTATGAACTCTGATTTAATGGCATTTATCAATTAACTTATGTCTATAACACCTTGTCAGAAGCCAGGATTTTTAGAGATAGAGACACTGTAGACTCTCAACAAGTCTAATATCTCTGCCAATGATAGTTTGGGACAGATTCCTTGGACTTGCTTGGGCTACCATTTTAACGTTACTGTAATAATATCTATTTGTAGCAGATACAGTGCCTTGGTAATGGGTCAATAAGTTTGGCTACTTCAAAGTCACCTATGGAAATACTTTTTCAAAAGTGAAAATCAAGTAGACAGTGGCAGTGAACTACGGCCAGTGACAATGCTTGCATTGCTTAGATTTCAGTGTGCATCTTTAACAGTTATCCTTTTATCTTGGTTTATTTCATATATGGCTGGTACAATAAGATGGAGAGTCACTTGCATTGCTTTCTGAGAACAGAATTACTCAAAGTTTCTGTAGATTAATCCTGCAGCATGTAGTTTATTTAAGTGCTACATTCTAAGGCAAAACTGCTCAGAAATGGCTTGTAAACAAAAACACTGACTGAAGAGAACAAAGTGTGTTTAAAAGCTTAGTGTTTGGGTTTTGAAAGTGTTATCAGCTATAAGGAGAAACATTGTCATCTAAACAGTAGGTAATGGCTCTGCTAGGATTATTTTGAAAATCTGACACAGAACAAATTGATCCAGCCTTTAAAAGTAGGATAAAGATGCCAATAAACTACCTGAGATAGGACTCTATTTTAGATATAGTGCCAAAACTGTATAAAAAAATCCAAGACACTCCATCTGTGTAAAATACAATATGCTGACTCAATATATTGTTCTCCTTTTATCATTCATGTTAAATACATTTACCATCATATTCAACACACTGTATTATTTTTAACTAAAAACACTAAAAAAAATCATGAGGGGCATACTTTACATACATTATTCAATTTAATCATACAATCTCATCCAGGCTATATATTATAGATCAGGTATTCTCTTAATGCACTTTAATGCCCTGTACTTTTCTAAAACTATGTGATAATATCATCTCTATCACATCCTAATATACAAACCATCAGGAGTTAAAAACAGCTTACAGTCTTCCATTCCCCAGCTGGAAAGATACCTTTACAATCACCTCTCTAAAGCGGGAGGAATTTTGGAAACTCTGCAAGTAGCTTTTGGGCAGGTATGAACAAGCTAAATTGTAGCAACAACATTAACTCCCCTTCGTGAATTAGCAAAATTCCTACTGTCTAGAATTTCCTTTTTTATAATCATTTACTACTAGACCAAAATTGGCCAAGCATTTACCTGTGTCTTTAGTGCTCAAATCACCCAGGAAAACCATTTATGACCTGGTACTGTGAAGAAATTAAATGTATAAAGCCGCTACTGCCTCTGACTTTGCAACGGAACTTGGCTCTGCTAGTCAAAGAAAAGTATTCTGCTATGAGAACAGTAATATGCATGTGAGACATGCAGTCAGATGTCTCATTGTGCCTAATTTGATCACTTCTCTGAAACACAACTACAGTTTGTTCATTTTTACAGATAAAGGAGAGTAACAACACACTTATTCATCAGAACTATGACCATTCAAAACAAAATTAAAAACTGAAGAAAATGTCAGACACTTTGCAAATGATCTGCCTGACCTCTGTCCACTTGCACTAAACCTTCATTAATGAGTAGAGGGCGTGTGGCTGGCAGTTTTTACTTTATATAGACTATTCTTAGGAAAGAAATAACTTAAAAGGCTCCAGAAAAAAAAAAAAAAGCTAGTTAAGTGTTTCTGTTTTCAACGTTCAATGTGAAAACAAAGCTACACTGATTTAGCAAACAGAAAATCAGAAAAGATAAAACATGAACTTTTTGTCCATCAATTCTGGTATAAACCCACTGTAGTTAATGGAGATACTGCTGATTTAACATTAAGTTAATAGAAACCAGATACTAGCACAAGGCATTTTAGAATTCCCACATCTTTCACACTTTTTTTTTTGTTTTGGAACACTGCCTAGCCATATTAGAGACAACATGAGGACTGAACAAGTTGTAAAGGTTTCATTCCTGTCCACGTTGGACCACTGCTCTCTAGAGTTTAGGAGTGTGCATATTTAACATGTGCGTGTGTGCATGCACATGTTTGCTGAAGTGGGATGGGGATGGTGGAGGGGTAATATTGCTAAATGTCTACCTGCTATTACTTCTATGGCATGCTGAGCAAAGAAGTAGAAGTGAAGTTACTGTCTCTTAGAGTTTTACCTGTATCTTTAGGAGGAAACATCTTCACACCAGAATTACTTGTTGGCGTATAAAACTGTCTCTAGCCCAGTAATATAGCAACAGGACAAGGAGTAACAGCTTTAAACTAAAAGACGGTAGAGATTTAGATTAGATATTAAGCAGAAATTGTTTACCACAAAGATGGCAAGGTACTGGAACAGGTTGCCTGGATAAGTTGTGGATGCTTCATTCCTGGAAGCATCCAGTGTCAGGCTGTATGGAACTTCGAGCAACCTGACCTAGTGAGTGGAACCTTGTCCACAGCAGTGGGGTTAAAACTAGATGATTTTTAAGGTCCCTTCCAACCCAAGCTATTCCATGATTCTAACAGAGACAGAAGCAGAAAATTAGCTTCCTGTAATCTTTAAAAGAATATTAAAAATTCAACCTACTATTAGCACCAAAAATACATAAGCACTGCCCAGCAACACTTCAGTCAGCAAATACAATTGAATGCTTTTTACTGTCCACATGCTTGCAAGAACTAACAGTGTTCTATTTTCAAAATGTCAGTCTTCCCATAAGCATACTATACTTGACCCTTCTGGCTGGAGAGGTGGTGATGGTTTTATTCAAAGTGTCGTAGATGATTGTACAGAGATTGGACATAGGTGAAGACACACATGGGATCTGGCTTGTGGCCCATCATCATCATGTCATCCACTTCTATCAGACGATCGCAGTGAGCCATTTTCCTGTGGTAATAATAAAACAGACTCAGCAAATCAAGAATTAAAGCCAAAGCCTGTAACTACTTCCAAGATTCCTTTGCTGCTCTGAGTTGAGCATCACTGAGGTATATAAGAAATCCTGAGATATACCAGCAACAGTGAAATGGTCAGGCTGAGGTAATATTGGAGACTGTTATTTTTGTGGTCATGGAAAATACTTGTTCTTTCCCTCTTTTCCTCTATACTGTGATCTGACCCAAATGGCCTTTTTCACTGCCCCATGTAATATAATCCCATTCCTCTGGAGAAGGTTCTGAGGAGACCACACTGCAACCTTCTGGTACTTAAAAGGGGCTTATAAAAAAGTTTTACATGGGCAGATAGTGTTAGAAGGAGGTGGAATGGTTTTAAACTAAAAGGAGGAAGATTTGGGTAAGATATTAGAGGGAAATTTTTTAGTTAGAGAGTGGTCAGGCACTGGAACGGGTTGTTCAGAGAAGCTGTGGATGCCCCATCCTTGGAGGCATTCAAGGCAAGGTTGGTGGGGCTGTAGGCAGACTGATCTAGCGCCTGGCATGCCTTCTCAAGGCAGGGGAAGGTGAACTAGATTATCTTTAAGGTTCTCCTTTGCAACCCAAGCCACTTTATGATTCCTTGAATCATATCACTAAACTCAATTTCAAAAGTTAATTTGCTTGCTCCTTCCTCTTCAAGGGTCACATTTTTTTCCTAGAAACACTGAATATATTAACATGCCTGAGATTCAAATCAGGCTTTAGGCAAGTGGGATTGGAAAAGAAGCTACAAGTTGAATGACTGGTTCCAGTGGGGTGTCAGTAAAAGCTGGATGCATTGTGCTCTATGAACTCAAGTTTCTCTTTTTATGATTGACATGGACAAATCCATGAAGACTCCATAATTACTCAAAGAACAAAATCAAAACAAACAAACAACAAAAAACACCACAAACAACCCTTTCTGCTCCAGTAATTAAGAAATAATAATAATATAAAGAAAAACATAGAAGTAGTATAGAGTAGTAGGTTTTTTACTCCTCTAAACTTAACTCATTAGGCTTTTGTTCTCAAGTTTAGCTAAGGCTGACTTAAAGTAACTGCTACTAAATTTTTCCAATTTTAAGTGACATGTTTATGCTATAGCAACTGCAGCGTTATATCACATAATTACACTGAAATGCTTAAGATATGCAATTGCTTGCCTACTCAGAGATCCACACAACAGAATTCTTTTCATTTCTAGAAATGTAAGTTTTAGATAAACTGTAGCACTGGCTGCCTCTCTCTTCTTTGAGAATTAGCTTTCCACGCTTGCAATTCATCTTTTATGAACACTGGAAAGGAGTCACTTTGTAATGCACTTAAGACCTCTTGACTTTGAGCATAAAGAGACAGGACACAGGGTTTTCACTAGCACTGCAGTTTCTGTTTCTCTCCATTAAAATACCTGACCTTTCATAATGGTATACATGGTCCCGACAATGCTGAAAAACCCAAAGCTTTGGTTCCTGTTACTTTCAGGAATGGAGAGAGGAAATACCATCCTAATTGGTACACACTGGTCTTCAGAAAAAACAAACAAACAAACAAAAAAAATCCCACATCTATCTTTGCAGTTGAGGAACACAGTCACTTCAATTCTGCCCTTAATGAAAAGTTAGTCTCCACTTCATATGCTCAGGAGAAGGTACTGTAGCGCCCCAATCAATAATCCATCAAATACATAAAATTCTGATGCTATCATAGTATCACCAGAATAATTATTTCCCCGAGGTATACATAATAGAGATGCAAAATAAATCTTTGCTACAGACTGAGGAGTAAGTTGCATTTATTTGTATTACAAGTATATACTTTTCAAATTCATTCAATAAGCTGAACTGAGTTGTTCTGAGTACCACTTTCCACAAGTGCGAACCTCTGCAATTCTGCACAAGTAGAATTTATTAATTCTAGCCTATGCATGAGATTAACTGTCTTTGACATTAAAATCCATACAAAAATTAAGATACATGATAAATGAAATGACAGGCTGGTAATGGAACAACTTTCCTCCCTGTCAATAATATTTTACATGGCATTTGCTTAGGTCTGCAAAATAAACCCAAACATAGCTACTACTCAGCATCTGATGTTATGTTCCTTGGCCACAGAGAAGCTAACAAACCAAACTGCTCAATTAAGAAATGCTAGGACAGAAGTCATACTACACACCCACTGGCAATGTAAAACCACAATAGAGATAGTAAACATCTGAAATGGACCTTGATCTGCAGGTTGCAACTTCCTTTTTTCTGGAAACCATTCAGACAGCTAAACATGGATTGCTCAAGATAAAAAGTATGCAAGTCTCACTTACCAACACACAGCCATCCAGTAGGTTGTTAACAATTACTTCTGTCATGCAATTTGTTCTGTTTATTTTGTGTTTCTAATGGGTTGGGCCATATATATTCTGAGTTTTGTCTTGCTTAAGTCCCAGAAAATACAAATTTGTAAGATTTAGGAGCTTTCCAGATAGTTATTTCACATGACCTGACAAATAATATTGTCAGCAATAACTTCTGTAGAATATACTTGCCAAGGCTGTTTTCCTTTAAAAGCAGCATCCCATTGTAAAGCAGTTCTTATCAATACACACTACCAAATCTTGGAAGGCAAGCATGTACAGCAGACAGTTATAAACCACCTTGAAGTGCAACAAGTATAAACTGTTTCTGCATCTATGTCAAGTACAATTGAAATCCAATGACTGCACATATGTTCATGTGACATACTGAAAAAACAGTATACGCATACTACAAATCAAAGGACAAAACTACAGCACAGCCTTACAGCATCAGGAAACAATGAGAGCCAACAGACTTAAGGACTCCACAGATCCCGTGAAGTCAATGGCTTTGTGCAGTAACCATCCCATTAGCAATACCATCTGTGGTAAAATGCAGTAGGCAAAACCTACTGCTAACAGAGACTGGAGTAGTCACATGCTCTAGCAGTTGCTTCTAGGAACACAGAAGAGAGAAAGCAGAATTGAAATACCACCCAAAGACTGGGACAGTTCTGAACATGGGAATCCAGTCAGCTACACTGGATTACTATATATGCCTGGCAAAACCACATCGGATTTTAGATTGCTATATTATGCATTCTTTGTGCTGAGTTTTATTTTTTAGCACAACACACGTAAGTTAATGATATAGGATCTATAGAAAGAACGATTAAACTCTTCAGTGCTGTCCAACTTCGTGAAACTTGAAATGGATGCACTTTACAGAGATTTAAGGTGATACTCACTCAGCCATAGTGAAAGCCAGCTCAAAGTTCTGCTTGCGGTTCGCCGGATCAAGCTTGTTATAATCAAAAGTTTCAGGAAAGAAAGAATGTACAAGAGCACAGAATGCCATCCCATCATTCCAGCTTGAGGAGAAGTTCTGGAGATCAATGTGCTGTCATGATGAAAAAAAACACACATTAACACAATGCTGGAGAACATGGAAGAGCATTTGCTTTCACTCACTGCAGTTTTCTTTCCTGCTCTCCCAGTAACTAGAATGACATAATACAGGCTTTGTGTTTTTCTTCCCCTCTGTGCATATCCTATGCATTAATTGTATTCTGAGAAGAAAGGGCATGCTCAACAATGAAAGCATCTTGCCTGACACATCCAGATACAAAGCAAACGCACACTCAAGGTCTCTGATCCTGACCTACTAATATACTATGGAGAATCTTGTAAAACTCAGTGAGCTCTGGAACAGTGTCTATATACAGGGAGAACACTGCTTATGCCTATGAAGCATTTATAATTGAAGAATGGATCACCTTGAGATCATAAGTAAACTGGATAAAGACCCGCTTACTTAGCTGCTCAGTAAGGCATAACTCAGTGCTTGCTTATTACACAAATAAGTGTAAGTACAGGAACAGTTAGGCCTACTGCAGACCTTGATTCTTAGAACTAATGCTTATCGTTACTTTCAGTTGGAAGTCAGAATGAAACAAAATACATTTAGGTTCTTGGCTAGTGTTGCTTTCCCATCATATACAATTTGAACCCCAGTTTTCCTCTTAAACAACAAACAGTCATGTTCATTAACTCTGCTGAAGGATACCGTGATTTAAATTTTAGCAACAATACTGCACATTTTAGAAAGAGCTGAAATATATGTATTTCTGGGGGAACAAAATAAAATAAAAAAATCACTGGTAAATTTTTCTCTTTCCCCTTCAAATTGCTTTGGGAATTATGGCTTAAAGCCAGGTAAAATTACTGCAATCTCAGCAACTGAATTCTCTTACCTATTGTGATGTTGCCCTACAGAAACTGAATCACAGCATGTTAGTGAGCTAATCTCAAATTTTTAATATAAACTCACTTATCTAAAATCAGAAGAGAATAATTTGGTCTTTCATGTAGTCAAAGTGAGATAAGTTCTATGTACTGGTAAAATACTATTCAGACTTTACGTGAAGAGAATGCAATAATCACAATCTGCACCTAAGAAAAACGTGTGTGTATACTGATGTCCACATCTGTAATCACAAAAATACTTTGAAACACACACAATTTCATTCATGCAGTGACTGCCCTTAAGTTTTGCCCATGCAACACATTACATGATGTCAGAACACTGTGACCCTGGGTCTAGCATGTTTTACATTCAGTTTTTTAGTAGATTCTCCTGAAAAAAGAGAGCTGGAAATGCTAACGTCTTCACCTTGTATCCTATGGTTTTTGAGCGACACCAGTCTAACAAAATTTGTTTAATGCTGCTAGCGCTGGCAACCCCAAAACTCTGCGATCTCTTCAGTTTAGCTCTGGATTGTCCTTTTCCTCTGGAAAATTAACAGAGTTCAGATTAAATTACATTCTAGAATAATTTAAACCAGCTTTCACAACACTTTCCTGATAAAAGGCATCAGCTTCTTCAGCTGAAGAACTCCAAAGACAGAAATCTTTATCTGTGAATTTCCAAGGCTCAGTTTGCAGTGTTAGCAAATCTACACATCACTTTACAGTCCCCTGAGCTCAAAATTCTACACTGTAAGAGTCGTCCCACCATATTGTCCTCTGCTAGCAACAATTAACAAAATAGTTTCCCATAAACAAACCCATTCTGGAGATGTAAGAGAGTGACATACTTTCCACTTTCTTGTTCAAATTTCTCAATAAGTGCTTTTCTGGCCTGTGTTCCTGTAGTTCGTGGAAGCGTCTGAGACCGCACCAGTTCTCGTCTCCTTTCAACTTGACGATGTACAGTAAGAGGAGAGGAGTGAGGCTTGGCTGTCACATCACGGTAACTGCCAGTGGCGCTAGAGAAGAATTACAGGAACACTATGTGGTTAAAAAAAAAAATATATATATAACTCTCTGCAGTACTAGCAGTCAGCATAAGAGCCCAGTGTTGCCTCTCAAAACAGCAATTTCAAGAAAAGGAGAATGAGTCAAAAGCAATTTAAGTGAAGGTTAATGTTCTATTGATAGACAATAGCACTCAAGTACAGAAGGTTCTAAGGTACTTTTAGGAATGAGATATAGTTACCCAGGCTACAAAAGCTTTACAGCCCTGAGTAGAACAGCAACACCTCTAAGGAAACAGACACAAACAGGCTAAAGTTGTGGATACACGGGAGTACTAAATCCCTTTAAGTTCCAAATGCTGGTTTCCCAGAGGATTAAATTCACATTTTAAAAATAAACTTGCATAGTAATTCAGGAAGTAATTTTGAAAATCTTAGTTACAGGACACAGAATCCTTAGCACACCAGTATTGCTTCACTGAGTGCAACCTGACAGTCTGATTAAGATAAATGATTATATTTTCATTTGCGTTTATTTGAGCAGTAAACCACTTCGTCAGCATTAACGAAGTAAGACAGAGATGGCTTTTGAAGTGCCCCCCATGATGAGGATGGAGAAACTGAGGCAGAGTGTGACACTAAATTCACTGTCAAGTTCCAATACATCTGGAGGCCATTATCTCCTGACAGCAAGATCTGCAAGGTGCTTGGTAGTTCCAACATCATCACTTTGATATAACTCAGAAGAAATGTAACGTCAAATTTTGGATGACTTACAAGGCATGAACAAGTTCAATTTAAGAGATTTAAATTGGCTGCTCTCCCACTTTTCTTGATGGATATTTTCCATGCTGAGAATGCCTGGATATGGCAGTAGTAATTGTCATACCACGTAACACTATACTAAGTAACTGTGATCCTGTGTTAATTAAAAAAAAAAGTATATAGTAGCCATTTTTTCAAAAGGCAGACGAAAGTCTTTCTGTATCCTGAAACACATTTATCTACAAACCAGACTCTACTCTAGCGAAACTATGGATGTTTGATGGCAGTCATTCGTTGGTTTTCGAAATATAAGCCCAAAGCAGAAACTGACATATCTGACTATTTTTAAGTGTTTCCAAAGGGCCTGAGGACTCATTTCCCCTAACAAAAATCCAGAGTAGTATAGTGCTAGTAGCACAACAAAAAAAGCAACGTGCAATTCACAATTAAGTCTGCTTTACACTGCTCTGCAAGAAGGTCGTTGGTTTTTGTTTGCTTTCCATCTTTCCCTCCCATCTCTGCTGCACAAAGCTCTCAGGAAGGCTCACAACCTTTAGTGTATTTAAATTACAGCATCTGGGACTCACCTGTTCTCTATGTCTCTTTGATGTCTCACCAAGAATACAAAATACAATGGCCTAACAAAGCATCAAGATAAATGCTTACCTTTCACCAGTTTTGCTTCCACCGCTCGACTCATAGCTTGCAGTAGAGACAGGCTTAGTGACAGATGTGGCATTCTCTGTACAAAAAGAAAATAAAAAATAGGATATATCAATGTTGAAACATTTTTCTCTTCTTTCCTCATACTTTCTCAAATCATTTCCTGGTAAGACAGTCATGCACCAATTTTCACTCACCACAGTAAGAACTAGTAGGCCTCTGTCTAGGTCTCATTATAAGTCAGAGAGAGATTTTCCCCAGGATTTATTCCCTCTCCAAAATTGTACTGAAGCAAAGACTGTGTTAACAGGCCAAAAAAAAAAAAACCTGTGAGTAAATGCCTTTGATAAAACTGTGTTGGGAATATTGAATCCTTCTAGATCCTTGTGCAGACCTTGGGGGAGGGCATAGTGCCATGGCTATTTCACTGAAAGAAAAGTGTGCCACGGCTTAGCTTGCAATAGTCATTCTGGCATATCTAAGCAGTATTGGGAAGTCTACCATGACTGACAGTGCAATTTAAGTTACCCGGTCATAGCTTACAAATTAGAAAAGCTCCTAGTGTAAAGTAGAACAGACTTCAAAGGTGGTTGAAAACCAACCTTGTATCTCCCTCCTCTCACTTTTGAGGTTACATCTGTTGTGCTTTCCATCTTAGAACCTAGTACTAGATTCTGGCTAGGCACCGCAGATGTGGAATGATGGAGTGACCTGTCCAGATTTAACACACTAAAGCCAAAACTTTAATGTGACAATCCATTTATTGAAAGCTTCTTATATAGACAAAGATGAAAAGACTGACATCTTAGAAGCAATTCAACCTAATCACTGTCCAAATCACTCTATGAAAGTGCTGAACTCTCCCTGCTGCCTATAGAAGGGACTCAGATCAACTAGACACCTCCTTTATAGCACTCCATTGAATGCCAGCATACAGAAGTGAATCTGGAACCACAAAGAACTGCCAAATATCCGTACAAATTCCCACAGATTTTAAGTTAAGGAGGAGTGCAATTTGTAATCACTGTGAAATGCCAGTACGTTTTGAAATGGTAACAACTTGGTGATACAATCAGAAGTAGTTCTGGATAGAGCTCAACTCCTCTATTTCTACTGGAATAAAAATTCCTTAAGATATTTTGTCTTTTCACACATTTACACATGCGGACTACTTAATCTTCTGCTCAGATAAATTGGCTTCAAAATCCACAGAGTGAGCCCACTACTTCCCAACTGCCATTAGCTTACATTCAGTCACACTTTTCACCTGATAGCTAAGAAGTTCACTAATGAAACTGTGTTCTGAGCTACTTTTCTGGCACCAATGGTTTTCACTGTAGAGAACTCCTAACAACACACATGTACACCACTGTGCGAATACAGGTAGGTGTCCCCTTGCTCTGAAATGATGGAGAATCCAATAAACAAGAATACAGATCCATGATACCCTGGAAATTGAATCTGCATCCAGTCTCATTAGCAATTTTAATATTATTATGTACCTATTAAATGGAACTAGATAGATGCTCAGATCTGAATTCCCCAGATATGGAACAAGGAATCCCTCTCTATATGCTTTGCATAAGGATACACTCCTCTGAAAGACGAAGTCATTGTTCTCACTAAACAGGAAAAAAAAAGCAACAAAGGAAGGCTTTCCTACATTCTTAACTTGAATAAGAAAATTTGAAAGATGAATCTGCAAATCTGTTTCTCATATGCAATTCCATCTGGTCTATCTCTGTAATTTCTGATCAGTAAAATATCACCAGCACTAAACACACATGAAATACAGCCCAAAGACAAATTACTTGACTGTAAATCAAATGACATGAGCTTTTTTATTTTTTAAAATTTAACTTAAGAGATAAACTTCTGCAATCACTCTGACTGTCTATGTGCCAGTCTGCTGTCAGTCATTCCTCCCTCCAAACAACTTTTAAACCTGTTAGCAAATATTCACTTAACTTCTCAAGATACTTCTTTGGTAATTGTAGTAGAATATAGGTTGCACTGTGAACTGAATTACATTAGGCAGCAAAAATTCTCAGAAGATGTGACATTATAACCTAAACCTTCAACTGGGACCCGTGATATTACAAATCAGAGTGTCCCATTATGGAAGGGGAAGCCATAGAGGCAAGGTTACATAATTAGCTCTAGGTTACAAGACAACCTCCATGTCCCTAGTTTCTTGAAGTAATGAAATAAAACAGAGCTTCAGAACACAGATTTTTTTTCTTCCCGCCTTTTACCTGACTGGTTGGAAGTTTTTAATGCCATCTCATTTTTGCTCTGGTTTTGTCCGAGCAGGCCAGTGGATGCATTAGCTGTTCCTGCTGAATGGGCAGTTTCTCCTGAAAACTTCTCTGATATTCTGGTTACTGCAGTAACAGGAAGATGGGGCATTTGTAAGGTCATTGCAGGAGCATGGGCCTCAGGGGAAGAGTCTGACGTGTGAAAAGAAGTCAGCTCACAGGACACTTTTGTATGACCTGGTGAATAAAAGACAAGCAGAAAGGAAGTAAATCTACTTGCACGCTTGTAACAAAATTACTAACAAATTTCCACAAGACAACTTTATTTTACGAGTCAACTGAAGAACTCTATCCAGTTATCCCTCTGGGACATCATACTATTTACAGCTCTGCAGAAATTGAAGTACAATCCTGGTACTTGTCGTACAAGACACTCAGCAAGAACAGCTTTTTCAGATTAACTCGCTAGCACCTACATTTGGTAAGCTCCTCCTCTTCCTCTGTGCAACTCAGTCACGTGATGCAGATTAGAAATCAGCATTCTTGTTATTTTCTTAGTTTTATGAAATGTTGGGCACCTCAGTTTTCTCTAAAATAGAGATGAGAAGCACTTTCCAACTGAAGGACAATTGAAATGGATTGGCAGTTTGCAAAATGTTTTGAGAAGTAAGGCTATAATGGAATCCAGAATAGCATACCTTATTATCAATAGGGCACTGAGATAATAGTCTCCAATGTACAAAACACCACAGTGCACGCTTAACAGTAAAGGTGAACACTAAAAGTTAAGATTCCTAAATTAGGAAATAAACAGTGCTGCAGCATAAAATCCACCCTGAAACCACACCGGATTTTAATGGTTCCAACATCCAAAAGCTGCTCTATGACTGCCAGAATCAAGTTTCTTTTTTTTTTTTTTTTTTTAAGTAATCCTAGTTCATTTCTTGCCCTGTTCCTACCTGATGAAGGCTGATGCCCATTTTCAATGATGGAAGAACTAAAAACTCTTCTAAACTCAGGTTTGTGGTGGTCATCCAGGTCTACACTCTGTCAGAACAGAAAACGAACACAACTAAATTTCAAACAGCATCAAAAGTTAGAGATCGCAATAAACAGAGGACCCTGTCCAATAGCTGAAAGACAAGGGAAACATGAGATTTGTAACTCAAGATCATATCTTCCTGATCTACTCCTTTTATTTCATCAGAAAGTCTGAGAGGTTGGTGTTAAATTAAGGCCATCCACCCTACTATGAGTACGTGGGAATCTGAGATGCTTTAGAGGACAAAAATTTCCCTCTATATATGAGAAAATATAGGTGAATGTCTCTGGTATTTACTTAACCATATATTTGGAAACGAAAACTTGATTTACTCGGTATTTTTCCAACAAGAGATTTTATTTACTTCTCCTACTTCACAAAACCTTATTTTGACCCAAACCTGGACTAAAAAAATTGACAGCAGGGAAAACAAGTCTACCTTTGTAGCTTCAGCTTACAGGTGAAGGTGTTGTAAGCTTCAGCTTACAGCTATAGGTGTTCTCACTATATCACAATAAAACAACAGCAAAACAGGCAAAGAAACAAACACCTAAGTGAAGATTCAGGCAACCTTGGAAGGCCATTATTCCAACCAGACACTTATGGGAGTTGCAAGAGAATAAGAAGAAAAAAATAGAATGTCTAGACTTCCTTTATCAGGTACAGGAGATGAGATGGCTTCATGGTACACTATGCCAGGTGACTTCTGGAGCACTTAATCTGTCTGCTTGTATACCCCAGGTCTTTATGTCTCATGCAGCTACTTCTGCACTGTTGAGCACCATCACATCCCCAAATACCAATGGATGTTTGTTTAGATCTTCCTAAGTGATCCTAGCCAGCTAGGCAATTGCTATGTTGCTTTCCTATCACAGGCTGGTTCTCTGCAGATGTCCTTCCAGCAGTCTGTCAACACTGAAGAGAGACTCTTCTGACAGTACCAAAATAGAACATCCTTGTTATAATTTTAGTCCTCCTTGTTCACAAAGGCATCATGCTGACCCACAAACACTGCAGAAAAATTCTAAGTGATTGCACTACTGCCAGCATGTGAGATTTGCTCAGCAAAAAAGGTAAGAACTCATCCCTTCTAATATCACTGGCAGGTAGAAGATTGCAAGGGATTACAAACAGCAACTAATTGTTCAACAAAGGATAAATACTCAGTTGCAGAGCTACGGCTCCATGATTCTGCTTTAAAATTCATCCTTCAAAACATAACCTATCTGTAACTGATAGCTCTGCAAAAGCAGATCTCAGTATTTCACCACTGCAACAACCAGGCTGAGGCAGAAAGGTAGACTAGCCACAACTTTCCCAAGCAGACCTCCCAAGGAGCAGATGCCCTTACCTTTGACCATAGGGAACTTTAGACTCTGGAAGACCCCCTTGGCCTAAGGGCAGAGGTGGGTACCATGGGTGCAAGCATGCCCAGCTCAATGAACTATTCGAGCAACTGGTCAGGCTGCAAGAGGAAATTACCAGACAGTGTAGCATCCAGAAATCAGAGAGACTGATGGGTGGTATTGTGAACTGACAGAAGCTGACTGACAGTCCTTGTTTTAAGCCCCTGAAAGGAAACAAACTAAACTAGTTTCCAACCTTGAAGAGGCAGACTGCAATAACACACGCAAGATAAGGAGGATCAGTCCTTTGTTTTCACTTAGAGCACAGGAAGGAGTCTCCCCTCTGCTCCCACAGTACCCCTAAACAACAAATATGAGTCTCTGGGGCTGCAGAAAGGAGAAGGTACGGTCAGTGGTAAAGACCCAGGAAGGTTGGTCCAACCAAACATCTTTATTAGAGCCAGTGCCACCAAAGGATGTTAGTAATCAGAGACTCCTTGCTGAAAAGCCCCAAATCACTCATGTGTCATTTGGACAATCTCTCCAGAGAGTTTTACTGCCTTCCAGGGGCCCACATTAGCGATACTGAGAGGCTACTGTCACCAGTAAAGCTGGAGGACTACTATCCAATCCTGCTCTTTCAAGTAGCATCACATGAGGTCACAACACAGACACTACAGAATGAATGGTAAGAGACTCCCTGAAAGATGTTGAAGGGATCAGGAGTTTATACGAGACTGCAACTCAACTTAATACCTTGAAATGAGCAGGACCCAAGCAAGTGATAATTATCCTACTGCCTTTATCAGTCAAGATTCTCTGAAGCTGCTGGAAACTGAATTTCATAGGAAAGGAAGGAAGGAATAAGGGGACACGTCCCATTTACTAACACCTGTCCTCTAGCCTTAGATTTCAGCAGCCACTGTATCCAACAGATACACCCTTCCCAACACCACAAACAAACAAACCCTGACAGTAAAGTACAAATTCTATTTTAGCTGCTAAAGATAGCTCTGGTTCTAAGTTGTTCTCCCTGTTTCTCACAGAAGATATGCGAAGCTAGCTGCTGAGAACGACATCACAGGTAACTAGCAGCGAAAACTTTGATCAAAAATTGTCAGAAACAAAGTACAGTACTAATGACCTGTCAGTAGATGTATTTGAAAAAAATGAAATGCAATCTTCACTGCGCTGCAAATTATTGTGCAGTTAGAACAGATCTCAGAATATTGCACTCCTACAAACAATGTAAACATTGTCAAGTTTACACTTTATTTCCTTGCTGTAGGCTGAATACCCCAAAAGAACCCACACGAAATAATGAAGGTGGATGGTATTTTTTTTGTATGGCTTATCCAGATGGTATAAAGACAACCTGTAAATAAGGAAAGGCTCACCTGTCACTGATAGTTGAGGCTCTCCTGGAACTCCACAGGGGAGGGATTTCCAAAGAGAGATCCTTCTCCAGTGGTGGTCAGCCCTTAAATGGGGTCTGGGAGAGGTGGAGCCAGACTCCACCCCTTCTGGTCACACAGGTGAATTGCCTTCACCTGTGCTCCTGCAGCAGCTGACTCAATGCTTGCCTCAGGTGATCAATCAGTGGTCAGGCCATGACTCAAAACTTCCCATACACTTGAGGACACAAAAAGGATGGAACAGAGTAGAGCAGTTCTGTAAAAAGGGACCTACAAAAATCACTGAGTCCAAAAACAAGTCTTGTATTGAATAGCTAAAAAGTTATTTTCAAATCTTTTGCCAAAATAAAAACATAAAACCATAAAAGCTGAGAATTATTTGGAAAGAAATATCTTCAAATAGGGAAAAAGAAAGCAGGGTCTCCTTCTACCACATTGACAAAATCACTGGAACAAGTTGGTACTACTTCCAAAGTAACGTTGATTTTATCCTGTTTTTTATACTACAATGTCACAGTGTTATCCGTGACAGTGACACAAGGGAAACAGAGAAGGGAGAGAGAGAGAGGAAAAAAAAAACAACTGCACCATCGGTGGCCACACAGCTGCCTGAGCAGAGCCTGAGAGAGAGAACGGAGGAAATGGATGGATCTACAAAAAAACAGTGGCACAATTTGAGAAGGAACAGTAACTTTACTAAATCTAATAAAATTGAACACTTGAGAGAGACAAAGTTTCCAAACCAAATCTGAGAGCTTATGTTAGAGAAGAACTGCAGGAGAAGCACACATGCTGAATCTCCACGGCAGCCAAGAGAGCGCGCCAGGAGAGAGTGGGCCTGGCATCCGGTGCGGAGCTCCAACCCTCTGCCACTCCCCAACACAGCATTAACTCCTTAACTGCCTGCATGATGTTCTGATGTGGAATACCTGCATCAAAACCACAAAACCACAACATGCAATTTGCTTGACACCATCCAAACCACATAGAACGCATTAAAATGGTGTTCTAGGCTCATACAAAATTTCCTCTACTATACAAGTATTACGTAGTACATACAACTCTCTCTTACAAATGTAACCATATTATAACTAGAAATCTCCTCCAGTTTGCCGAAGACTAACTCTCAAAATCCTGTTCAAGCCATGTATTTGCAGCTACTGAACATATTATATCCAACAGTCATACACCAACCTCCTGGCTCCAATGCTTATAGTCAAAAAACAAAAACCAAACAAAAAAAATCAATGCACCAAGTGGTTGATTAGTGCTGCAGTTTGATGGAAATGTTGAAGGGAACAGAACTCAACTCCGTATTGGGATAATAATGGCATCGACCACATATTAAAAAGAAACCCAAACAATAAATCTTTTTCAGGAGCAAAAGTGTACATCTTATTTGCTTCTATTTCCAGAAATGTATTATTTGTCTCTCCTATCTCAGACTCATGTAAGCATTTACTGTGGCTGGAAGTCTCATCTTTTTTTTAATCACAACTACTAATTTCTCTGAAAACAAACACAGTGGCATTTATGGTACTCTGCTTCAAGAACTTCTGTTGTGCAAACAGAAATTTCAGACAACTCTGGGAATACTTTCATTACCGCAGAGAAATTGGGTGACCGTCATAGTCACCAAGGCTTGCTCTGCAGACATCTGAGCACAGCTACATCACGCCCTTAATCAGAAAAAATTATGTAATCTCTGCATGCATTTAGTGTGTGTAGCTCTAGCTGCATCTTCCATGGTTCTCCGTACTGAGATTCCTGTTCAGTCAGCTATGCTAACCCTGGAAGCTGTCCATCCTTGTGGGACAAACTGTCGGGAGAGCACTGGGGAACTACCAGTACTTAAGCAATCTTCCCTGAACCCTCAAAGCAAAGTAGGAAGGTTCCAACCAGAACAAAAGCACATTCTGTTTTTTAACCTAGACTGATATCTAAAACTGGATAATACACCATAGCCTTGATGCAAAGCTTATCAAAGAGCATGGAGCATACACTACGAAATAGGCAGTGGCAATGGAGAAGATGAGTTATGTGAGGCACCACCTCCTCTTATCCCTTCCCTGGCACTGAGCTTGCTTCTGTTTCTTGCAGCGTAGTAAATGTGGACGGTTCCACAAAACAAACAAACAAATAAAATATTAGTTTAATTTCCAAGCTTTTACTTTTCATCCCCAAGGCCTGGATAGCCAATCCCACAACTTTCCATGCTCCAAGTTTTGAAGAATCTTTCAGAAAGATAGATTAACGTTATATGAAATAGGCTGTCAGTTTTGAAAACCAACTCTCTAACAGCACATAGTTTTATGTAATGATCACCACGTACTGTCTGAAGGCAATCTCTTGGCATCAATGATTGTACAGGAACTCTCAGCTCCTTCCACAAAACCAGATGCACAGGAAAAGTATTACACAAAACTCAGTGCCATGTGAACTTCCCACGCACCATTTTATAAGGCTTCACATCACAGAAACAGTTCTACCACTGAGAGGAACATCTGTTTGTGGTACTTTAGGTGATAGAGACCATGACAGCTTGCATGGTGCATGCACCTCTCAAAAACCGATTTGTAGTAGTACAGCATAGCACTTGTGCTGTGAGACTGTCACACTTCAGTGTATTAAGTCACTACGTTAGGTAAGCACATTATTGCCCGCTATGTAAATGTTCCACTTTTCTCCTTTGTGAGTTTGGCAACTGACAAACAACAATGCCAGCACACAAATGCCCCCTGAATCTATGAAGGACATACAGATATTCACCTACACATAGATACCGATAGCTGAGACTACCATAACTTCCTTTCTTACTTCTAACCACACTGAACTGAAAGGCTGTAGCAGAGCTTCTGCTTATTTCTATGAAATCTATGAAATCTTGCTAGCTCTAAGCAAGATCTCAGTTTGGCCAAGTAGCACCATAATCAGAAACATCTCCAGGTGGTATAACGCTGAAGGCCATTTCTCTAGGCATCCTCCAAAAGCTCATATTCACTGCACAAGAGTTTCCCCATGCTACCATGGAACTCACTGAAGCATCCACTCCCCTCAAGTGCTGACGCATTCACTGCCTCCCCAGCCACAGCCAGCACTTACTTGGCTCCGACCAGACACCGCTAGCTTCGCAAGAGTGGAGAACCTGTCTCCGGAAAAAGCTGGCACTGGAGAGCTGGGTCCCACAGCTGGAGGGCTCCTCCCTGCCTCTTCCTGCCACTCTGGAGGCATTCCTGCTGACCGGCCAAGGGCCTCCACCTGCCGAGCCAGGCACTCCAGCTGCACACGCAGCCGCTGATTCTCCTGCTGCAGCTCCGAGACGGTGCGTGCCAGGGGGCTAGCGAGGCGCAGCACCTCATCCACCTGTCGGCTCACACCTTGCTTGAACACCTGAATGTCCACGTGGATCTCCCGGACAGCACCCCGCAGCGTGTCTTCATAGCGCCCCAATGCCTCGACTACCGTCTGTGCTTCGTGGCTGTCAAGGTTGTCGATCTCGCTGGCCATGGTGCTCACGGACAGATAGGCGAGGGGGGATCTCGGGAGTCGATGGCTGCAGGCGCCCGACCAGATCTTCTCTCCCTGCGCCACCGCCTACTCGTCCCCTCGGAGTGCACGCAAAACGTCTCCCTCGCCACCCTCTGCCTCCCCGACGTCTTAAGCCCAACCCCCGCATCGGCCTGCGCCTGCCCCCACGGCTGCCGGTGACCGGCTCGCTCGCATAGTGCGGACACAAAGCTCCGCGCAGCCCGCGAGGCTCCCGGAGGGGTCACCTCAGCAGTGCCGCGCCGTAGCAGGGCACCAGAGCAACCAGGCTAGGAGCTGAGCGACTGCCCGGAGCCGCCAGGCTCAGTGCGTGTTCCTTCAGAGGAGATGTAATTTTACAAGGGAACAAATGGAAGGGAGAGGGAGAAGGGGAGGGAGCAGTTGGGAGGCTCACAGCTGTCGGGGCCCTTGAAGGAAGAGCCGGGCGTGTCGGCTGCAGCCGGTGCTGTGGAACTGGGCTTGGAGGAGGATGAGGATGTAGAGCTCGTAAGTGAAGACAGTGAGCAGGAGGTGGCAGTCAAGCAAGAACGAGGAGAGCTAGTGAAGAGGGGAGGGGTCGGCGTCTCGTCTTTCCTGGGTTGCATGCATGATGATGCCAAAGTAAACAGAATGTATTCTTTCCTGGTGGAGCACAAAGACAAAGGGAGTTAACTGTCTCTGAGAGAACTTCTCAAGAAATGCACGCACATTAACCTTTCCCTATGAGCAGAGAATCAACTCCCACGAGCTGCTTACCATGCTTCTTTACTCACTGGAGCGCAGAACAGAAACATGACATCCTGTGTGCGCCCGAATCAGAGAAAGTTTGAAGTGGAAGAACTACCTTGCTGGCTTTTTTGTCAGTATGCTTTTTACTCCTCCACTCCTTTTGGAACTGCTTTATGCTTTGTAGCAAAGTGTAACAATATAGTACATTCATGTCTTTTAAGTCCCCAGGTACCATCACACTTCGCAGTGTACAAGAAATACACATGCCATTGCTGTACTCAGGCAATATACAAGAAATCCAGACATACAAATCAAAGCTGTGCATGCTCTGAAGATCAGAGGCCTCACACTTACTGAATGAAATATGATTGTTAGCAAGTGCACATGTGAATAGATTGCGAGTGCTCTCAATGCAGTCTCTCAGCAAGCCGCACACAAATCAGTATGGCATGATGCAGTCATAATTCCAGAGCCCTTAAAATCAGGTGGTGCCCAACAGCATATATTAAGTAATTCCTTGACAGATTTCCATAGTACAGATTTGTTCCCACTCCAATCTCATTTCTAAATTTTAGTTCCTTCAGTCTCTTCCCATTCATGTGCACAGGGGACTTAGCACAGGGACTGGCCACAGGGTTCATCTCTTGTTTTCCACTGACCTTCCCATTGTACAAGTTATTGAATTTTTTGGCCTACTGAAGTTTTAAGACTCTTCTGCCAAAACTGGGATAACAGGAGGGTGGATGAGATTTCTGTTTGCTGTCAGGTTTTTTTAAAAACACTAGAAGTTCACAGAAAGAAAGAAGGGGGTTCCTACTCCACAGTAGCTAGGACATGTTATGGGGTTCCGTTACCAGATCTTTCTGGAGAGCACCATAGATGACTTTTACATTTGATACCACAATTAAGCATTGTAGACGACAAGATATTGTTCACATTTCCAGAACAATATCTTTTAGGGAAACAATATGTTGTAGGGAAAGCTGAGATCATGTTTATCAGTTCCCGCTATCCAGCGTCTGAAAATAAAAGCCTGTTTTCTCCCAACAGTCAGAGGAGGTCTCTCTCCAAAGCTCATGGGGTTCTACTTGATGAAATTAGTGCATAGCCCACTGACTGTGGAGTTGCTCTGCCCGGGTGAGGAAGAGCATAAACTCCCTCTTCACAAGAATCACAGAATTTTAGGGGTTGGAGGGGACCTGTAGGTTTGTTTGACCTCTACACTTGTTTTGTTATACCTCATCTGGTTTCTTATG
The DNA here is from genome assembly GCA_013399175.1 of Odontophorus gujanensis. NCBI lineage: Eukaryota > Metazoa > Chordata > Aves > Galliformes > Odontophoridae > Odontophorus > Odontophorus gujanensis. The sequence goes on along the minus strand of VXAB01008911.1, from coordinate 8,433 downwards.
GCCCCTAGTCTGGTAACTTCATTAATTTCAGGTGACCCTTCTGTTCTTTGTTAAGTGATACCATGCTTTCTCTCCCCAGAAAAGAGAGAGAGAAAGGAACTCACCATTTTTTCCATGCATGTGAATCTCTGAGCTGAAGAATGAGCTGGGGAATCCTCACAAGCAAAATAAATGCCTTCTAGAAACTATTTAAAGTTATTCACATTTCAGACTTCAAAACAAGACATCCTCCTAACAGAGACTAGCCTAAGAGCAAAGTAACCTGCTAGTATTTATGTACCAAGAATTTAAAGAGGTACCTTAAGTGTAGAAAGACTTTGAGTAACCTAAATAACAGAAACTAATCAATCAGGTGGATTGAGTATGCCTGAACAATTGCTTTCCTGATGAGGTTTCACAGCTGGATGGTTGTGAAGATTACAAGATTTCAGCAATTAAATGAAGAGCTGTAAACATTGTTAATATTAGAAATGATTTATGATCTGAACAGCTTATCTGAATCATTAGTTTTGCTCTGAGAAGCTTGTTTGAAAATAGTTGAAGATAACAATCACCTTGTGCAGACTAAGAGCCAAGAGTCTTCAGGTGTTTAACATAACTGACAGGCAACTTTTCTGTTCTTGGCACTGCACATTATCACAACGCCACAATAATGACGGTAGAGAAATTACAGAGTTTGTGCACTAGGCATTTGTCTGCAGTTAAATGTGCAAATGTAATTCAGTGACATCCAAAGGAGCAGCCATTCCCAGTTCCTGCAAGGTCTTTCAGCACTTTCTGCTATGTTCACTCATTACAAAAAGGACTAGCAGAGCTAACAGTCTGTACAGCACACTAGGGTGCCAAGTCCTGTCAAGGGTTACTTTAAGAGACAGCAGTTGCTGCCATGGTTGCAAACTTTGTTTTCTCAATAGTGATCTCAGATAACACTGAGGCCCAGTCATCCTCTTCTCAGCAAATTGCTATCTGATCGTGTGTCTGACAGCATTCCACGGGCGGTTCCAATTCTTTCCAGATCAAAGTTCTAGCTTTTCACAGCAGTAGGCAACATGATACCCTGGTCCAGCACCAGCTTATACAGGACTGCCAGGCAAGGGGAAGGCCTCAGCAATGGGACATTTTTTGTAAGCACCTGTCCCAGAGCGCTCTGTTACAGAAGAGGTGGAAAAAATCTACTGTCACTTCACCAAAACCAGTTCCTTAGTCACATCTCCTACTTAGCACCTGCTTCATCATGCACTGCATCTTAAAATGTGGCTTATTATTAGCTATTATTTTCCACAGCACTCAGCCTACCCAGTCTGGGACACAGAGGTGACATCACTGGAAAATCCAAGACTGAGGTACAAGTGAGTGAAAAGGAAAAGTAACCAAATGGGTCCCTGTTATGGTGTGAGAGTTACCCAGGCTGAGGATCTCAAGCAAATTCCCAGAAGGAAGGTTGAAAAATTACTACCACAGTCATTGACCTTTGCATTTTGCACGTGAAAAGAGCAGGGCCACCCAACGCTACAGGAAGCAACAGGTCTGCAGAAAGCACCTTGACATCCTTTAAGGATGGGACACTTCTGCATGCTTCCATGTTGCGTAGCTCCTGCCATGAAGTTGTCAAAAGACATGCAAAACACTCAAATGGCTAGCATTTTTGTTCCCCAAATCAGCTAATTGTTACCTGTTTGTCTCTGTTCTAAGAAACACCTTTGCCAAATCTCTGAAGAGTTTCAGGAATATTAAGAGACCATATATACAAAGTATTGGTTTCTTTTGCCTCATCATAAATTAAACCAAAACCTCAACGCACCGAAGAGAAAAGGCAGGGAACATTTAGCGGGTGAGTAGAGTATTGGGAAGGGCATGCCATAAGTACACAAAAAAGAACGTTAAAATGGAAACTAAAAACAAATGGGGGCTACAAATGAATTGCGATGCAAATCCTTCAACCTTAATGGAGTCACATTTTGTTTCCAGTGAGCCATCACCTTCTCTAACTCTGACTTATCTGATATTCTGTTAACAACTAAACATGCTTTGTTTCACTGTCTCTGTTCTCTCTTCCTTGATGATCAGGGACTTTTGAACTGAAACAGAACCTACCTCAGCTACTTATAAATTTGCTGTTGTGGAACTAGTGAAGACCTTGCAGAGAGATTGCCTTTCAGCTACAGCAACCCACTATAATAACAAGGTCAAGAGAGCATTTTTTGAACTTGTAATCTTTGGAACCGATCTAGAACCTCATAGCACACATTAAACATATTTCCAAAAAGCAACTGCTCAAACAATAGAAGGGAAGACAGTATAGTAGTAAGACTCAATCTTAGTGTAATTACTATCCAGCATTAACTGTCCTAGACCAACTGAAGTTACTAAAAATATTTACATTTAGTGTAAAGTCATTTCCCCAGGCATCTACCATCTAACAGGAGAGAACACAGTGACAATATAAGGACACAGGTAATTCGGAGAGGGCTTCTACATCAGTGCTTTGGTCACAGTACCATGAAGGCTGGACAACTCACAGATTATGATCTCAAACACCGAGAGGCAGATGCCTTTACCTTACTACTGGGATGGTAGTTGGTTAACTGACAGCAAACTTTTGTGGCCAGACTAGTTATTTTGGGGGCTGTGGGAAGAACGCATCTGTATAGAAAGTAAGAGAACATGCCATGGTCACTGCATGCCCATCACTGCGCCTTGAGTTACCAGACTAAGCACATACAGTCATTGGTCCTCCCTGTAAACAGATAAAAAAAGCTGAAACCTGGACAACACTGACCACTGATTTACCCAGGTCTGCACAGAACCTGACTATGAAAAAATGGAAGATTCTAGAAACCACTTCCCTCTTCCTCATGCAACTATTTGAACAACAGTCACCAAGTTTTGGGCAAATATTCAAACAGTCTATTTGACCGTTTCACCATAGGAAGTAATTATGCTTTTGCTTTAGTATACTAGTGTTATGATTGTAAATGCAAGAAGACCAGCATGAACAAGGAGGTGTCACAAAAAAAAAGGAAAATGAGTGCTCACTAGTCCCCAAGAATTCAGGCTGACAGGGAAGGAACTCCAAAAAGGAGGGATCTCCAACAAGAGATCCTTCCTCGGTGGCAGTCAGCTCTTAAGTGAGGTCTAAGCCTGGATCCACTCCTTCAGGTCACACAGGTGAATCACTTTCACCTGTGCTCCCAGGGCTGACCTGATCTTTCCTTCAGGTGCTCGTTCAGTGGTTCAGGCTGTGACACAGCAGTTCCCATACAAACAAGTTTAATCCACAGGTCAACAAGTTAGTTTAAACTCACGACCTTCAGCAAAAGTCACAAGCCCTGCTCAAGACTGAAAATAGCTGAGTAACAAAGAACTGTGTTATTTATCTATATTTACGAGATTATTCACAGAGAGAGGTAGATAAAGCCGTTCTCCTGTTTTGTTTAATCAAAAACCTTTAATCACAGCTGATAATAAGCATTTTTTAAGCACTACCTGAGTGCTAAGGCATGAGGAACTGAAAGCCACTAGTCTGCAAACAATAGACAGACTAGATGGACCCAACTAAAGAATGAACATCGAGATAGTGAACACTGACATCTGGAGCGCAGCACAGTCCTCCCCAAAACCTTGCTTCAGTTTGCTTTATATAGAATCGATCTAACCCCCGATTACTTTAGATAACATATACTCCTTCCCATGATTAGATCACCAAGTCCTTTAAGAATGGCAAGACCTTTATCCTCATTTCATATACAGGACAGTAAACTATGCATTTTCTGTGCTGATCTGTCTACAGCGCCAGAAATGAAGTTGTTGGGTGGGAATTTCAGCTTTTCATAGCCCTACTCTAGTCTCCTAACATCAGAAATGTTACCTCTGTGCTGCTTCAGCTCGTCCCCCTACAGCTATGACAGGAGACAGCCAGGATAATGCCCCCC